>JAOWBC010001255.1:22709726-22721263 GCA_028566105.1 Hypoplectrus providencianus | reverse complement strand
TATATCAGTATTTAGGTACATTAATTACCTAATTATGTTTACTGCGATTCTGAATATTTACATCTGTTAGCATTTAGATTACCTGTTGGCAGAAGAGGAATGAGGGTGTTGAATGAGCCGCAGTTGTCGCCCCAGCCATGCAGGCACAGCACAGGGCGGCCGTGATCAGGACCCCACACTTTCCCCCTGATCTCTCCCCACGCGACCGGGACAGAGATCTCTGAAACTGGACACAGTGACAGCTCACTGTAGAGGCTTCAGTCTGCGCGTCAAACCGCTAAATACCGATAATAACTATTATTACCGGTATTGTACTCTTGACACAAGAAACTCACAATACTGAACACATCGACAAACTAAAGTCTGTCTGACTGTTTAAACAAGCAGCACTCAAGTAGTCAAACTAACCGAGCTGCTTTCTTTCATAATGCTAAAGTCCAAAGGTAAACAAGTGAAAATCAGTCATTTTAGCTGCTGCACACAACTTATTCAAGTCTGACTTTGTTACCTTCTTTATCCATTGTAGTTGATGTTGCCCGGCCTGTTTAGCCTCGTAAAGTTTGCATGGAGTGCTTGCATCTACAACGCAATTATATCAAAATTAACTGTGATCTTGTACCCGGTGACGGTAAATCAAAGTAACTTCCGGAAGTTGCTGCAGAAAGACCTCATTGGATGAAGAGGCGGTCCGAAGGTTTCACTGGTTTGCAGATTCCCCCAGTAGGTTATGCCAGGCAGCGCCTATAATAAGTATTATCAATTATATGTTTTTATTATAGAACCATATATATATATACTGTAAAATATTACAAATCACTGCCACTCTCGTGTTCCTTTGCACAACAGTTTTGGCATAGTCAATTGGTGTTTATTGTTTTTAGACCAATTCTATACCATTTCTTTCTATTTTTAATTCCCTATTTTTATTCACTCAACCTGTTCACTCTGTACTTATGCTGCTGCAACACCAGACTATCCTGGTGGTCTGTCACATCCTATGCATCATAAATTCTTGAAGGTTTTGACAATGCTTCCCTCTCATCCTCTGAGTTATTGTGTGGTAAAAAAAAAAAAAAAAGTTAAATATCTGATTTCAATTTCCCATAGCCATTTAACAGCTGTAAAACATCTGCAAGTATTTTAAGGACACTTTTCCAAGCTTGACTGTGAATGATGTTACCTTTTTTTCAATCATTCAGCTTCTTATCTAAACAGACAGGGAGGTACTGTACAATTTAGTGAATGTAACTTGTTGATGAAAAACTGGAGTTGTGCTTCAGGATGTGAGCCTTTAAGTTAGTTTTTTTCTTTCGTCAAGCTTCTCTGAGAACACGGAACAATTTTTAAAGATCAAGCTGTCAAAAAAAAACTAATTTATAATTCAATGTGTGGCCACTGTATCTGTTTAGTGTCACATAAACCTGTGAAAGTAAGGCATGCAGACAATAAAGAAAATGAATCAATCCAAATATCTTTTGTTGGCATTTAAACATTTGAAAGCTGGAAATGATTTGCTAAAAAACACCTTTTGGTAAATTTTCACACAAAAAAGGCTATTAAATATTAAAATATTCAAATACTTTTAATATTTAGAATAAGATCACAGAAAAAGTAACCACCTGAAGGTTGTCATTAGTATGATTTAAAGTGTGACCACATAAGGAATTAATCTTTTCAAGGATTTCGAGCAGAAAACAAGTTGTAAACAATATGTATTGTGTAAAGGTAATTGTCAAGTCCTATTTCATCTCAGGTTCAAACTCTTTGTTCCCACAGCTCCAAAAGTGTGAGAATAAACATGAGGACACAGACTTCAGAGGAATTGTGAAACTGCTAAATTATTTAAGACAGGCAGCAGACTTCTAAGACACCTGACCTGCCACAGGGCATTTCAAACAAGCCTTAAAAGGCAGAAGCTGCACGGTGTTGTTACTACTGCCTGCTAATACTGAGGCCAGAGAGAGGAGTCCCATACAGCAGGTCAGACTCTATATCTATCTCTAGAAAGTCAGAAATGTTGAGGTTTGACTGCATTATATTTAGAGGTCTGTCTCATCTTTTGTCCTCACTCTTTATATACATAAAGGGGGCAAAATGCCTCACATCGTCTCAATTATGGCCTTGATAATATGATATATGTATGTTGAGATAAGTGTTTTGGGTCAGAAGTATTTTATTTGAAACACTTTTAATAATCTTTTCTAAGAGAAGGTTCACAAAACCTGAAAATTTGGTTCCATGGTTTTATCTTCTGAGTTTTGCTGCAGTGATGGGCGACTGGCCTACTTGTTGTTGCTGGGGGAGTACATCAGTAATTATAGTTATTCTAACCAAAGTTATTAATTCATTAGATTAAAAGCTTTTTTTTCTTCATCCCACCCAACACCCAAACTTCATTATTCTATTAAAACAGTTAAACAGAAGTAGCTTGTTGTGAAAGCATCATAATAAATGTATAATTAACCTATAAACAGATTAATATTATCTCCTTATTACCGGTAGTTCCACAATGAGGAATTCAACTGATCCTTTAGTTTATCAGTGAACACACCATGGTTAGGATTACCCACAATGCACAACTCAAAATTAGCAACAATGTGGACTAAAATACATTAAATAGTTCAGTTCATTCACCAAAAGGAACATGAGTTCATGCTTACACAGTTAGTTCAAGTTGAGTGTAAACATGTATGAGTAAAAGACACATTTTAAAAGATGATCATAGCAGTGTGATATGACTTAAGGTAGAACTGGTGTGTTTTTGTGTAAGTTCGCTATAACTTTGAAGCTTCTTTAACTGTTTGTCTGACTAAGTGTGTCAACACTTTGTTCTGCAGGAAGTCAGACACGATTGGAGCGACGACTTGAGGATCGTTCAGGTGGACGTGATGATCACCCGGTACCTTCACCACCATGTGCTGAAAGACAGACAACAACAAATCAACACTAAATACAACATGTCAAATTCAGTCAATATCTGCTCATGGTCTGCTATTTTGCGGTTCTGTGAGCACTGAATCTAAATAACAAATTTATGACCAGGATAGTCTACATACAGACACAAAGAATAATGAATAATTAAACAGTATAAAGGCTTTCCCGTGCCCCTGAACAGGATAGCTTTCAGTACGAATACAGAATATAGGATTAAATTATGTTTAGGTGTTTGTAAAACGTAAGGCTAGCATCAGAGAGAAAAAACACTCTGTCAGTGCGGACACACACGGCTGTGATCCGCCGCTGTGAAACACATGACCCCTCAGAGGAAAGGACGTCACATGTGTCTTCAAACTTTTTCATTTCTCCTCGTCTGGTTTCCTTGCGTCTCTCTATGCATTCGCTGTGGGTGGGGCTTAGACTCAAAGGAACGATGCAAGTGAGGGAAACATGGCTGCAATTAAGGTGCTTAGGATCACCCACAGAGTGAGCGTGACTTCACTCTGCTCTGGACGCCATCACCCCACTATGGCTCTGCACAGCAGGCACTAGCTTACTGCTAACTGCTCAGTGTGATATACAGGACTTTAAATGAAAACCAGCTTCTGTTGGGAATGTCAGATTACTAATGATTTTTAACCACCAGCTGAATTGGAAGGAGACCATCGCTGGAGGCGTTAAGTTGACGCACATCTTCTGTTTTCTCTCTCATCAGCAGCACTTGACCGAGCTCCAGTATGTAGGTCGGCGTTGAGGTTCGCAGCTCTAAAGATTTCTGCTGCCTCGGAGACATTAAGCCAGTACTACTCAGCTACTTTCGCATCTGCACAGCGTCTGTCTCTCTGTCTGTCTACTGGGCACAATTACACACACAGGCTTAACAGCTAAAAATAAGCACCACGATGCAAGAGTATCTACTTTATACAAACACACCGAACAAATACACTCACATTTCTGTCCCGAAAGGCCTGGAGGACTGCTGATGCAGATTCACTCTGCTCTGGTGAAATAAACAGTTTGTCAAAGCCGTCCTCTGCACTGTAGACACAAAGAAGAGAAAGATTGTATATGCATTTCGTGAGAACATGGATTAGCAAAACTTAGAGCAGCACATGCAAGAAAGTAAATGTGAAGTGGAGGAATTACTTACTGAATAACCAGAACTGAGGCTTCAATCTTTGACAGCAATTCTAGACACTGCTCTACACTGGTGCGTGCTATATTTTTCTAAAAACAAAAGACAACACAAGAATACTTTACATGATTTTACTGGAGGAATGCAACACCTGCAGGACAGAGTGATCAAAGAGTAATGAGTTGGTGAAAAAACTCACCAGATTAATCCGTAAGTCTCGGGTAAACTCCACACCTGCAAGAGAAAAATTCATAGAATTCAGTGTAAAGGTAAAACAGTGAGGCAGTTTTGTCCTGTGAGGAGCGCCGATAACAAACATAAAAGTGAAGAAGAAGAAGAGATAAAAACCTACCTCCTTCAACGTGAACTAGACCTCGCTCTAAAAGGATCTGCAAAGACTCTTCTGACAGAGAGGGGTTTGCAGCTGCCAGCCTGAAAGAAGTAAAAGCTTTTTTTTTTTTATAGAAAACACTTAAGAAATAAGGGGCTGCACAGTCTTTTCAAAACAACGTAAATAGAAAGGTGACACACCTCTTTACTGCGTTTTCATAAGTGTACACTCTTCTCTTCTCCTCTTCTGTCTTTTTATCGTACTGAATCATCTGATCCATCCCCTGCCTCATCGCTTTAATAATGTCTTTCTGCAAGAAAACATGAGGAGATGAGAGAAGCAGGTGAAAACTAATGACGAGAGTAAAGTGTACAGCACAGCTATTTGTGAGATATTATGCAGTAAGGCAGTGATATTATATGAAAGCTCAGCACTGACCCAAACCTTGTCAGGCTCACTTACACTGCTGACTAAAAGCTTTTCTAAAATGCCAAACAACCTGTAAGCTTATATTTATTCATTTGCTCACTATTTAAATTTCACTACAGATACTGTTCTATTCAAGCGGGAGCTCCTGTCAAGGCAGGTGTTATTTTAAATAAATGTTAACGATATGAGAAAGTCGTCACTCCCTGTTTGTGCCTACTGCTCTGTATATTTAGTGGAATCACACCGGGGTTTCTGAAGCTTTACAAAGTTAAAGCACCAGTATGCAATATTTTCACCTTCAAATGACAGCTTCAGAATCATTTAAAATTTAAATGCTTCGTGACTCATAACAGGGTGAATGACGCTTCTTTAATTCTACCTCTCACTGATGATGTGTTTGTGAATGATTTGTTCAAATGAACACATTTTTTTGGCTAAACACACCAAACCAAATCACAAAAAGATTATTAATTTCTCAACTTCAGTTCAGCTCTACGCTCTCCAGTCTCGTGTCCATCTCTCTTGACTGCAACTGCCGTGCAGCTCCACACATTCAAACACGTCCCTCCCTCACTCCCTCTGGAACAAAATGCCTCTCTCTGGGTGCTGGGCATGGTTTGTCAGTGATTTGGTTCAGGTGCTGATTGTGCTACACAGAACTGGAGCCCTGATGGCTCCAGCTCACCCCATCTCTCCCTCCCATGTCTTTAACTTTTTTAGTTTGCGAACTGTAGCTTTATTCACCACATGTCTGTTCTATGTTACTTTGATGAGCAGTTAACAATTGTGTTCAACTGTGGGGTACGACCCCACGGCTTAGTAAGAGCTTGGTATGGCCGATATTACCTACCGCAGCAAATTATTATGCGGCATTTTCTTTTCTGCAGCATATAATAAATAAATAAAATGTCATATTTAATCAAATGATTGGCATGACAGGGATACATGTATTCAGTGATACACATTATGAATCTATTTAGCCAGCATTTGATCATTTCTCTTAAGCCCTTGACCTCCCAGCTACCAGTGATTAAAAAAGAAAAAAAAGAATAAAAGAAGATGTATCTGTTTGTGCTTGTGGTTTTATAGATATGTTTTGTGACTGCTGTTGTGTTGTTTTTGGAAGAAGAATAAAAAGATAAAATCTTTGATCTGACTTTCCAGTAAATGATTACTTCCAGAAAAGATTGGAGAAACATCTTAAGTAATTAATGATTCCCAACATGTGATTAGGAAAATAAAATTGTGCATGTACAGTGTATTTTTCTCTAGCTTTAAGAAACAGTTGAAGTACCATATCTGTGGGGAGGAACCCATATGAGTCCAGCAGTACGACAGCATCCACCATCTCAGGATACAATGCACTGTACTGTTGGGAACAAAATAAACATACTAAACACCTCACAGTGAAGGAAAAATATTATTCTGTGAATAGTGTCCTGTCATGACACTGTCACTTACCATTCCAGCAACATTACCACCTGAAATAATACAAAGAAAAACGAGGGCTTGTGTATAAAATGAAACTAACATTGAACGTTTAAATTGATCTGATTCTGCAGTCGAGCTGCACTCACCCATACTGTGCCCGATGATGGAGAATTTGCTCCACTGCAGCGCTGTGGGATGAATTTCACAGATCATCATCCAGCTTCAGTTTCTCCTCACAGACAGTTTTTATTTAAAAGACAACGTCACATGTGAAGTTAACCTGCATCACAGATGCACTGAAGCTGCATGATATAGCTCACATATATCACAATGCTAATCAATAGATGTATTTGAATATGAATGTATTTGTTATGTTGTACATATATGCATAAAAATACTCAGTTAATTAAATCAAGTCAACTGGACATAGATTTGTCTGGAAGACGTTTTGCTCCTTATCCAAGTGGCTTCATCAGTTCATGTTTTCCCAAAGACTAGCTGCCTAGTCTGACTATGTCCGGTTGACTTGATTCAATTAACTGAGAATATTTTGACCTGCGCGAATGAGATGATGCACAGATATGCATAAAAATCTTTTACTTTAATTATTAATTTAATACTTCTGATTTTAATTTATTTTTGCAAACACCAGTGTGATTATTTGTATTTTATATCTTGCAGACTTGTTTCAAGGTTTTAATATTTTAAAACTGTACCATTATTGTATATTTTTCCTGATTTTCTGATTTTATTGTTAATGGCACTTATTATCAATTTTCTAAAAGCTGTTTTAAGTTTTTTCTTTTTTTAACATTGCATTTTATTACATTAAAATGTCACCAAATACTTTGATTTCAGTATTGCAAGGATGTGGTGGGGTTGACATTTGGAGCTTACATTTTTGCTTCATTTGCTTCATGGAGCTTCATTTTGGTTCATATGTTAACATTTATAACATACATTTGAGGTGATAAAATTAACCAGTAACCAGTATTGACAAATCATCAAGCAGCCTGCAGATACACAATATAAATACCTGCAAGGTTTGTGTTGCTGCATGAACAAACACCAGCATCTGATTTGAATAAGTGGATAAACATGTCCTGCAACTTCTTGAACTCACTTACCATCAACAACTCTGCACACGTCCATCACGTAAGAAGGGAAAGAGTAGAAATCTCCAGGAGAGCGATGTGATGACAGGCCGTGACCTGCCAGGTCCACCGCCACATACCTGCACTCTGAGAGGAGGGACGGAGAGAAGAGCTGAGTCTCAGCAACATTATCTCTTTACTGGAAATAATATGTGAAGCAGTTTACATGCATTAATTGCTTTTCATCATCAATGTGTGAGCAAAATATAACCCAATATAAAAAGTGAGACCTTCCTTTCCACCTCGGTTGACTATAGTAGCCTGTGGACTGATTTCTGTTTAAAGGACTCGGGAGAGTTTTGCTGAGAAAGGAAGAGACATTTATGTGTGCTCCCAAGTGCCTCGCCTCTCCTCAGCTCCTTACAGCGCCATTGATGTGCATGCGCTTTGAACTGGAGTCAGCAGACATCAAGACGTGACAAACACATACCACAATACAGAGTCCACTTAGGCAAGAAAAAACAAAGTTTTTCTGGCCAACAATGTGATGGAGGTCGAGAAAAAAAATCAGGTCAACATCAGCATTTGAATTTATGAGCGAACTGTCTCTATATCAGACAGCTCAGCTTTTAAACACTTTAACTGCCTGCTCACTATCAGTTTTCAACTACTTTCTCTGCCTCAAATATTCCATGATACTAAATTATTTATTATTACAAACTTATGACTGTGTTGATTTGAAATGGTACAAAGCAACATTGAAAAACTAGCAGTTGCTTTGTACTTGAGATCTTCCTGATGTCTCCTGACATTTAAGCAAAAGTTTAAAGTTAGACTACCTAACTAAAAGTACTAAGAGTGGAAAATGAGCCTGTGTTTGGCAGAATCCCAACATGCATGTTGACTACAGACATAAACAACTGTTACCTTTGGGTAGAAGAGGGATGAGGGTGTTGAATGTGCCGCAGTTGTCAGCCCAGCCGTGCAGGCACAGCACAGGACGACCATGGTCAGGACCCCAGACTTTACCTCTGAGCTCTCCAAATGGGACTGGGACGGAGAGCTCTGAGACTGGACACAGTATAATTTAGTCATTCAATCGATCATTTCTACAGTACAGTACATGTGCACTACACAATTTAACATTTAAATGTACTGTGCATTCTTTAACATTGTACATGCACATAGTTTGCTTTTGTACAAGATAAAAAATCTATTCCTGACTTATCCTCAATAACAAAACCATTTCTGCCTAATCAAGTGCTCTGTTTATTAAAGTATAACAAATGGTTGTCAACGGAGGAAGCAAATATAGCCATGAAACGTGTTTGCTCCATGCATAGTGAGAATTAAAGGCTTCAGTGTCGTGTCCTCCACAGAGGGCAAATATGAATGGCAGGTTCTCCAAAAGTAATGAATAGCTATAGAGCCAATGTTTTTTTTCCGTGTCATATGATTAGAAATGAAATAAACAACAAGAGTTATTAGTTTTGTACAACTGATAGTTTAAAAAACGACGTAATGATATTTAGAAATATATGACACACAATGCAGCGGATCCTTGCGGTTAAAGTCTCTAGTGTAAGTGTGCAGATGTTTAGCCTTGGCAATGACCTAACCCATTAACGAAATACAAGAACTGGATAAAAAGACGTGTACCGTTAAGCTAAAAACACATATATAGATATAGATCAATACGATAACTTACAAGCTTGTTTTACTGCACTTGACATGTGTCTGACGCCTTTCAAAGTCTGGAGCATATTGGAGAACACCTATGTTAAAAAAAAATGTTGTTAAAAATTATAAATCTAGAAAATATCTTTAAACTTAAAATGTAAACACTATTCTAGATTGTTTCGAAGCGAACTGCCGGTTTTCCGGGTTTCAAAGAACCACGTGACTCTATCTACTATCTGGACCAA
This sequence comes from Hypoplectrus providencianus, assembly GCA_028566105.1. NCBI lineage: Eukaryota > Metazoa > Chordata > Actinopteri > Perciformes > Serranidae > Hypoplectrus > Hypoplectrus providencianus. Next base: position 22,711,981 of record JAOWBC010001255.1, on the reverse strand, counting down.
TCAGCATCAAGAAGAGGAGGGGCTTACCTTTAATCCAATAAACTTTCTCTCAGTCAGGCAGGTGCTCACAAATCAAAAATGTGTCAGAACGCTTTATGATCGTTACATAAAATGAAGAATAAGCTGAAGATTACCAGGAAAAACTGTTTTAGGCAACACATATTTATATGATTATAAGACGTCAGTTCTATGCATTATTACTACCATCATATCAGCCTCACCTTATTTGTTCTGTGCAGTTATTTACTGTTGGTCCACACATCGCCCAGTGTTACATTTTTGTATTTTTAAAAAGCATTAAACACAGGGTTGTATCACAGCTAACAATACACTGTTAATTCCCTTAAAATGAAAACTTAAATATTAAGGTTAATATATATCTAATATAGACCCAAACAACTTTCCCAGTGCCAATACATATACCCACATAATATTAATCTAGAGAATAGGTAGAATTGATTTGGGGACTTTTTGATGACCATGAACTTGTATGTTTTGTAAAATAATGTGTATGTGCTGAGGGTTATTGTTAAAGATCTTTTATATTTAGTGTAGTGTGTTTTTTTTACAGTTCATTTGTAGGTAAAGCCTAAAGGCGAAAAACCGTTATTAGTATGAATAGTGAGGAAAATATTAGAAACCCCTTTGAAATGTATTTAATCTAAATTGACAGTTGTTTAAATATATTTTATAACGGAAATCTTAATGAGGGATTTATTGCAGGACTGCTGTTTTAAGCAACATGAATTTAAGCTGGTGTGAAATAGTCAGAACTGCTGTGACCTGACAACACCTTTTAGCTGCTCTGAAATCAATGTCAATGTAAAACGGCAGGCGATGTCAGAGACAATGTTAACGTGGAAACAAAAGTTTCCAGGTTAAGTTTAGAAGTGTTGTGAACATTTGAAGGGGCTGGAATAATTTGATGACAGGATGGAGGGAGGGAGTATAAAAGGTCAGATTTGAGAGGGGGTAAGTCAGGCCAAGAATAATTCGATATCATCACACAGGATATTATACGACTTTTCAGGTCTGGATTGCTTTTTAATCATTTTATAATTAAATAATAGTAAGATTTTGGATAGTACTAACAGAGAATAAAACTATACGGGTATATCTATGAGCTGGTGAAGTATGTTTGATGCTTAAGGTATAAGAAATAAAAGTTTTTAAATGCCAAGGTCATCAAATTAAAACTGCTGCAAGGATATAAGATCCATATAACTGTCCTACTGAAGAGAAAAAAAGGTCTTGAAAAAAAGGTGTTTATAATATCTCCTGACATGATAATGCAGCAATGACTTGCTCTTGAATGTGGTGGTTTTTCCCGTGACATAATTTGTTTTCTTCCTTAGATCAGCAACTTGTCATCTGTCTCTCCCTCACATCTGATTATGGCTGACTTTGACATGGTGCTGAAGTTTTGGGGTTCAGTGGAAGCAGACTATACTGGCCATGGGGGCCTGGTTTTGACCCGGTAAGAGGCTCTGACAAGAGTGTTTTCTGTACCTTTAAGTCATTATGCCTGCTATCATAAGACCTTTGCATTTGATCTCAGGCTTGGAGCAGGTCCTGCGGAAGTCAGTATAAAGAGTGAGAAAAGCCACTTAATGAGGCAATGTATTCTCATGAATGGGTTCATGGGAAGTTGCACAAAGCTTATCCTCTATTGCTGATAATAGTTAATTTATGGTTTTAATTTATGGATTTAATTTAATGAAAACGAACCCTGATTAAAACATCAGGGCTATAATTACTTCTGTTAACCTATTTATGTTGATTACTTAAGTGAAGTGAGTTAATATACACAAAAAACAACATACTTTTCCTAAGCATCAGGGTTTGAGTTTTGTTTCTACATACCGAAGAAGACTTTTGTTTTTTACGTGGTACATGACCGCTCCTGGTCAAAGATAGACGTTTATTCTGACACATGGTCCCATAATCCCATTCGCTTCCCTAAATGAGCCTTTACACTCTTTCCCAGTTTATTTACAGAGCACCCAGACACCCAGAAGCTGTTTCCCAGGTTTTCCAATATTGCCCAGAGTGAGCTGGCTGGTAATGCGGCTGTTTCTGCTCACGGTGCAACTGTGCTGAAGAAACTGGGGGAGCTGCTGAAGGCCAAAGGCAACCACTCTGCCATCCTCAAACCTCTGGCCAACAGCCACGCCACCAAGCACAAGATCGCCATTAAGAACTTCACAGTGAGTTGGCACACACATATCCAAATGGTTTATTTCATGTGATTAAAA
>JAOWBC010001255.1:22679502-22709626 GCA_028566105.1 Hypoplectrus providencianus | reverse complement strand
CCAACTTGTTTATTTCATGTGATTAAAAAAAAAAAAAAAAAAAAAAAAAAAATATATATATATATATATATATATATATATGATTGCTAACTTCCAGATGCATGATGAGGGAATGCTTTTCACATATGAACTCCATCATGGTTTGATCCTCCCACATAGTTGTTTTAGTATCCCAACTTTTATTTTTACTTAAACCTGATCAACTAAAGGAGTCTGTGTGATTTTCTCTTCAGCTGATCACTGAAGTCATCTGTAAAATCATGGAGGAGAAAGCAGGAATGGATGCCGCCGGGCAGCAAGCCCTGAAGAACGTGATGGCCACCGTCATTGCTGACATTGAGGCTGAGTACAAAGTGGTGGGCTTCGACGGCTGAAGATAAAAGGGTCAAAGGACGGGGGATAAAATGTTCCACGTGCAAGTTTAAGTTTGATATAGCAGTAAAACCCAATGTATCTTTTATTGCAGCATTACTGTGATAGATTGGGTTTGATTGTGTTTTTCTATTTTAGTTAAATGCAATTAACCTTTTACAGAAATCTTGATGAACAACAAACTGTAAACCCTTGTTGTATATAACCAATAAATTTTGTGGCTCTGCTCATTATTCTCTGCTCACATTTGCCTGCTTTATTCCTTCCCTGAATATTAAAAAATGCTCTAGATGAGTCTGTTATTAGTCTCCTCTCGTGTCCTCAGTGCTAAAGGTAATAGAGTTGTGAATCAGTTCAGTTAAAATGCTCATTATAAATAATAAAGTATATGAGAGTGAATGTCTTTAATAAAACACATAGCCATCAAGTGCCTGGACACACACATGCATGCACACACACACAGAAACACACAACCAAAAATGCAAAACACTTCACAGACAGCAGCATCACTAAAGACTCTCGTGCTCAGTTTTATCTTTCAGTTCTTCGTCACCTGATCCAAAGAGGACGTGACCCCCGCTGCTGCTGCTGAATGTGTCCTTTAATTGAACCTCTCTCTCTATTTTGTGTGACATTACAGTCAGATATGAAGCATTTGATCTGAATCTGTTCATCTATACTCTTAAGCCTCAAAAGCAAACGAGTGTCAACTTTCAACCCCTTCAGCATGGACAGAATGAGTCTATTCATTTTATCTGTTAGTTGAGTTTGTTAGTTTGATGAAGGTCACAAAGATATTTTTCACTTAGACCAGTTCAACTTAAATTAGAGTGAAATAAGAAGATACAAAGCAAAACATTTGAAAAGTAAAAAGCAAGCGATCTCATCTCATGACTCCTCAGGTGTATTTTTACTGTTCAAATGCCGATGTGAGCAATCACCTCAAAGCACCACTTTTCCTTTGGTTCACTGTCAAGTATTCTATTTTGGATTACTTAAGTGTGCAAAGGATGATAATGACTTTGACTGATTCACATCCAACTGACCCCGTGTACTATCAGTTTTTGACCTGATGCCATAACAGTCTTTTGTTGTACGATGGATCATTTCCATGAACTATTAATAGTGTGAGTGTGTGTGTGTGAGTGTGTGTGTGCATGGAGGATGGATGCAGACGTGACAGCAGTCACGGTGCCGCTGGTCACACTCTGTCCGCCTCGCTCCTCCCCTCTCTGAAGTCTGACCAAGTGTTGATTGTTTCAGTAAAAGGGTTGGTACCACCTAGGTCTATTTGCTGTATGCGGCCAGAAGAGAATAGCTCCTTTGTCCCTTAGCTCTCATAGAGTGGAAGTGAATGGGAGGTAAAAATCTGCCAATGTTACATTCACATATGTGTGGCTGCAGCCCGAATGTGTTGAGTTGCTGCCATTTGATAACCTGATTTGGTTTGAAGGCAGTTGAACAGGTGTAGCTTCAAAAGTTGCTGGTGAGAAGAACTCAAATCATGATTTTACCATTGCAGTCATCATCAATATTTAAACATATTTTGAAGCATAACATGCACATTTTGCAATGCCCCTACATTGGTTGATGTGTGAAAAATATCAATTTTATTAAAGAACATGTTGGATCATTAAAAGCCGATATCACGCTGGCAAGAATGAGTCAGAGAGTGAAGAAAGGACTGTTTAAAAAGTAGGATAGGGTGGAATTAATGATTGTAATGAAAACTTGAATGAAACTAATAATATATTTAAAAAATGGAATTTTTAAAGTTCATTGAAAGATGCTAGTGACGCTACACTGTAATACTGGTTTGAATGTGTCAGAGAAAACAAAGTAATGAGCGTAGTTGGAAAATGGGGATTTGGTGGAAACTATATGAATGTCATTAAAATGTTAAATAATGCCAAACATGTTTAGAAAATGTATTTTCCTAGGTGGTTTAAAGGGATAAGTTAAAAAGAAATCCTAGGGAAAGTGCTGAGTGCTGGGCTGAGATAGACTAGATGTTTTCTCTGTCTCATGCTTCTGAGATAGAAAGAAAACACATAAGCATGCGACAGAGAAAAAGAGATACTAAGGTACATGTTTGTAATTGTCCAAAAGGGCTGAGTCGTGGTTATAGAGAACTGGTAATACAGTAATACAGAGGTCCTTCAAACAGCTTGAGATAAATATATCAATCAGAATTATTGAAAACATCACTAAGATGTAGTCACAAGATGTGATGTATAATGAAAGTGTTAGCCATGTTTGATTAAGCTGTTATTATTGATAATAATAACATTATAATCAATTTTTTGTCATGTTTTTCATCAAACATAGCTCAAATGTGTGAGCACCATTTAAAACAGTCTTGCGCTGTATATACATAGAAGACATATTGTGCGTTATTATAATTACAAACACTATGCAACACAGAACTACTCTGTGGTTTCAGCATCATTGGCCCTGCTATAAAACACAAACAAGCAGACTGATACTTGTCGATACCACAGCACAGTGTCATTTACAGGCCTCAGCACACCCACACAGGTGCTCTCAATCTGGCTGATTGTTTGTTGAGGCTGTAGGTAGGTAGGGAGTTATGTTAATGAAGGAGATGTCAATCAGGCACAAGGAAAAACCCACGCAGTCCAGAGAAAAGACTGAATCAGCCAAAATACATCAAATCACCTGTGTGGATGAACTAGGGGTGTGCAGAGTTCTTAACTTGGTGAATAACATCCAAAAAGGGCTTTTAACATAACTATAGGGGAGTCCATTTAAAGACTCAAAAGTTAGAACATTTCACTAAACTGGTTAAAATATTCTACTTCATGTCAAACTGAACAGAATGTTATTTTCTGCCTAGAAGCCTTTTCACTGGATATTGTAGAAGAAGCATGTCTTAGGTAAAACATCAACAATGGCTGTTTTTTATTCAGTGTACCAGCTTTAACAGTGTGATGGTGAGCCAATATGCAAAATACCAGGACCCTGAAACTGAAAACCCTCATTTAATTTCATTATTTACACTTGTTTACCTACTGTGAAAAAACCTGCAGGGAGAAAACAGAGACTGCAGCTACAAGAAGCCAAAGCACAAACATATCATTTCTAATGAATGGATGAAATTTTAATGTATTTTCAGCAAAGAAAGTCCAAACGCAATGAACTACTACACATAAATATATACATGAAAAGGGTCGGAGAGGACGTTTCCTCCAGCGAACACGTCTACAGGAACTCATCAAAGCTCGACTCGTCGATGTCTGGGGGCACGGTGCAGCGAGTCAGGTTCGATAAGTAGAGCGCGGTAGCCATGGGAACAAGCCCGGCTGCCACCTTCAGGATGGTCAGCAGTCGCTCTGTGGCATTGGTCACACCATCTGGTGTCTGGAGGGCAAGAACATCATCAAACAAGAATGCTTTTAAAGAAATGGGAAAGCAATCTATGGAGACAACTTCTTTTGTCAGAAACTGCGGACACACTCAGTTACATAATCAATGAGCACAAACAGCATCAACAGGGTGCACCAAGTTCAATCTGACTGTTTGGTGACAACAGAGAGGATGCTATTTAATACTGGAAGCCGGTTCTATAACTGTACATCAATTTCATGATAATCTTCAGTGATTTTTTTTTAAGTCGCTCTGATTATTCCCTTCCTAAAACTGCTATGAAAATACTACACATCAATATAATTTTCTTTAAATTAAATCTTTTTGCTAACAACAGTCCTGACCAGAAGAATTTAAATACTTTCTTTTGATGAAATGCTCGCAGTCTAGGATTAGTCAGTGATGAGAAAAAAATGGATATTTATACATTTGTTAGTATTTATTTACTTACATTTTTTCTTAGTTCTCTTGTTTGACATCTTTATTCTTCGTATATTTCTCGTAGATTTCATTTTTCGCTCTCACTGTATTTTTATTTGCTTTGTGTTTCTGACACTGTTTTATCTTGATGTATGTTTTGATAGTGTATGTTTATTATTTTCTGCTTTACTTTATTCCTCAACAGTTTTAACTTTGGCAAACACTGTAAGACAACATGATTTTGGAGAAGATTTTTAAGACTTTTAGAGAACCGCTGATGCCCTGTTTCCACTGTGGCCACTGATAATAAAAATCTGTCTTGCCCTCATGCTACAATCTATTTTCTACACGACACATGCTCAGTGTTTGAAACAAGAGTTGATAAAAACCTGGTCCTCTGCAAACAGCAAGGGGCAGTGCAGCGATGCAGCCGTCTTTCTGACAGCGTCCAGCCGCTCTATGGGGACCAAGCTGTTCCGAGCTAAAGAGACCAGAGAGACACAAAGAAAGGCTTTAGTAAAAAGCTGTACATTTTCCAACAGAATTGAACTATTGACAACTTAAGAATAACCCATGTTGAGATTAATGCTCCCATTTTGCCCTCATTGATACCATACAAGGAGGGCAAAATGGTAGCAACAAATTAAAGAATGTAACCGTACCATTGGTGACCATAAAGCAGACCTTTCCAAGGAAATATCCAGAGTCCAAATATTTCAGAGAAGCTTTTGCTGACTGGAAACTATGGCAACACAAAATAATACATGTAACTATGGCAACACAAAATAATACATATAGCAGAATAAACTTTAATCTTATTTACACAATGTGTTAGTATTTGGAGAGACTAGTTATTACATTATTACCAATAAAACATTATTTAATATTTAAACACACCAAAGAAATGAAAGGATTTTTTTTACATAATTACAGAACCTGTCTTTGGGGTGTTGACATCCAATTTTTATTATAATTATTACTTTATTATTTATTTTAACACATGTTCCACTTAACAAAGCAATGAATGCCATAGCTCTCCAATAATTCAATGAAAGATGGGGTAAGTTCAACATTAAATATGTGAAACCTAAAATAAATAGAAAGTTCTTGGAGCAAAAATATACAGCTGTGAAAGCAATGTGTTTAATCATAAAGTACAAGTAAAAAGAACTGAGTTTTTATCGAGCAATCTAAACTATACTATAGTAAATATGTCAGCTGTGTGTCCAGATAATTGGACTAAACTATAATAACATGAGGATTTAAGGTTACCTGTGCTCCGAGGTGAGGTTGATGATAAAGACCACCAGGTCTATCCTCGGACGGCTCTCCTCGTTCTCCATGGGCAGAGGCAGATTCTTAGCCAGTCTCCTGATGGGTTTGAAACACAGCTTATTGGCCTGAACAAAAATATATCCAAATAACACTGGATTTATTTTGTTAACTAGATGATTAAAATGGTCAGATTTATGAAATGGAGCGTCTCAATGGGCGCATATGTTTCTTGGAAATAAGTCATCCAGCCCAGGATTAAGGGCCAATTCAGATTTCAGGGTTGTTTCCCAGTTGTAATTGTGACTTAAGGTGACCATTATTTACATGTGAAAAAAAATGGTCATTATTATTGTACATATATAAATTGGTGCAGCTGCATCATAGACAAAATGAACAACATACAAGTCTAGTTCCTGTTTCAGAATAGCAGGTTAAGATTCAAGGAGTGTGCTTCCAATGAGAGACAGCTGACCACAGCAGTTTGTAGGGACAGACCACTACTCACACATTCACTGTGAAAGCCGTCTCTTCCACCAGAGCTTCAGCTAAACTCTGCTGAAACTGCTCCTCACTCTCAACCAGCTGAAGGAAAAACACCCGAAGTCAGCACAAAGTTGGAGGCTTAACATCAGTGTGTACATTTTGTTCAATTACTGCTATGCCCAACTATATGTCAGGGAGAAATTATTTTCTGACCTTATATTAAGTATAATTTAATGGTATTGAAAGAAAAGTTGTCAGGTATCGGTGAGGCTTAGGGACAGCATTGAAATCTACATTTACATACATTAGTAACGCTTTGAAAGAAAACCCTTTAAAACTTTTATTCTTTAGTTAATAATAAGTCTTTTTTAGTTGAGTACATTTCTGAACGCAGTATTTTAACCCTTAAGTCTTTCCGTGTTTTTTCCCCACACATTCCTCGTTTTGCATAATGCATTCCGAATATTTTTATACTATTATATATCGTTGGATCGCAATTACTGGTGCATTGAAGTTAGAAGAACGATTATTGATAGATAAAGCAAGGGATCCTGACTCACTCTGAATGTAATGCATTTTGTTTCAATGTTTTGCAATCAGGGTTGCAAGATTATCAGATAAATGCAATGATGAATGAAACAGTATAAATGCACTAAAAAAACGTGGACTTGGATACATCATTAAATATACTAAGTATATAAAATGATAGAAAATGGAAATACTCAAGTGGAGTACAACTAGATAACTGGCTAGATATCCTACTGTTAGCTTGTCGTCCTGACAGCAACTAAACAGTGTTGTGTTCGTCTCTGTAACGATAGCTGTCACCAGTTAAAACTGTAATGAATTGACACCAACTCACCAAAATGTTCGCTGTATTCAAAGTAGGCAGCTTACTAAACGGCTTCAGCAGCGACATCGTGAAATAAACAATTATAAAACACTAAAACAATAACATAAATCTAGTAAACAAACCACGACCCTGCTCATGTCAGCCGTTTCAGATATACCCGCGCTTCTTTATCGAAAGGCGTCTGACGTCATTACGCAAACTGGCATCCACAGGAGACGTCATGGCGTCTATGGTTTTTCAATAAGCGGTTGTGTTGCGCCTCCTATAGACTGCTGGTTGTTTTGCAGCTTCCTCCTGAGGATGTATAGCAGTACAGATTGTACTTTCAGAGCAAATGCTACATCTGTAATTCAGGACTAGAATGCAGCTTGTCTTCTTTGCACAGGGAATTATCGGCTCTCTTATTTGGACAAGTTTTCTTAATATTCAGTCGGCAACAGTCGGAATACACATTTAACTCATATTTTAGTACTGGTTATAAATGACGGTACATAAAGATTTAAAACAATAACACATTTTGCAAGCTGGACATTATTCATCTTAATTGATGGGGAAACATGTTAAAATAAATCTATCCAAACTGTATGCATAAACATGACATGAGATTGAAGAGTAATTTGTAAAACACATTGTATTTGAATAGAAGCAGGAAATTTTATTCACTTAATGGTGGCACAGCAAAGTAGAGTCCCCAAGTATATCCCGGGTGTATCACAGCAAACAGGACGCGTCCCTGGGCCTTTATGTGTCAGTATGTAAATATGCACATCATCTTTATGCATTCACATGTCAGGAACTGAGTGGAAATATTTGGATGACTTCTTTTAGTGGGACAAGTGAGTTTATTTTCAAAGTACCAGCTCTTCACTGCATCCCAAATTAAAGGCAGGGTTGGGGATGTGTAAAGGATTTTCCAAATGAGATTGTTATGGCTTGAAGGCAGAAAATAAAACACAAACATCAGAAGTGCCTCCAGTCATTCACAGCTCATTTCAGACATTACTGAAAGGGAACCCACATTAATGAACCCAACCCTTGTAAATGAATCCGCAGCTACTGAAACTGATTGATTTCTAATGGAAGAGAAGGAGGAAAAAAAAATAGTACCAACATTGAAGGTTCAACTAATGAGCAAAATAATAACAGACTCTAAGCAGGACTGCTGTCTCTTCACTTACTCGTCACTGTAGTAAAGTAACTGTACATAAGATTGACCATAGCATAAAAAATGACTGTACTGCTTCCAGTTCACACCAGCTTCATAACTCACTTTTATAAAAGTTGGCTTTGCATGTTTCTTCGACTGCCACCACAGAAGCCGTTCCCTCATACCCATGTTAGGTTTCCACCATCCACCCCTGCTAATGTATACGTCCCTCTTTGAACATGAACGCACGTACAAAGCCGACACACACACACTCACACATTCACACAAACACACACTCATCTCTCCATGCGCCTTTAAGTAATTAATATATCCAAATTGAAGACTATGGAGACGTCCACTCCTGTTCATATCTCCCCAGACTCTCGCTCCTCTGAGCTGGAGCGCCGGTCCCGCTCGTATGACAGGGATCTCTCTCGTTCCCTGCCCTTGGCTGTGTCTGGGTACGGAGACTTCTCTCTGTCCTCCCAGTCTCTGCACTCCGGTCTGTCCTCACGCCAACCTTCTGCAGACCGATCCTGGGACGGCGAGGGATCTCTTTCGTGAGTGTGAGATGATCTTTCTCTGGAGGACCTGAGGAATAAACAGCCAAAGATGATCATCATGAAAAGCAGCGATACAAAATTTTAAAATTTTTACATTTACAGCAACTTTTTTTTCTCTACTTCTGTATGCTTAGTGTCTTTGTTGTTGTTTATGCTGATTCTATTTTCTTTGCTTTTGTCCCTCCAGAATTCCTCCTGACACTTCAGTCTCACATTAGCCGGTTTTAAATGTGGTTTTATGTCAAATAAATACAACAATAAAGGAATAAAACCAAGACAGGCATTATCACAGGCATACTTACAAGGAGGATATTAAAATTAGTGTGATGATAGTGTAATAAAATCAAACACAAGAACTTGTAGGAAAGTCATGACAAATAGCTTCCACTTCAACTTACTGAAGGGCATCAAGAGCCATGAACTGGTAACGTGTGTCAACGCTGTTTAACAGAGCAAAAGCTGCTGGGACAAAAGCCTCTCTGTACTATTTTGTTCTCTACCTAGCTGCAATTGCAGGAACCATAAAGAGTAAAGCTGAGAGGAGTATAGAAATAATGCAACAAGTTGAGACTTGAGTCTACAAGCTTACTTGCCCATTTGAAAACTTGGTTAAATGATCAAGGGATAGTTTTTCAGTGTCAGGATAAAAACCATGATACAAGGGAAACAAACAATATATAAACAAACATAAAAAGTTGATAAAATAAGAGACTGATGATTTTAACAATGGGAAAGCCAGACAGTTTTCTGACACAAAATAAATGTTAATGATACATTTTACACACTGCTTTCCAGAGGTTTATTTAGAGTCAATGACCATTCAAAGATACTTGTAACTTTCTACAGTCAACAGCCTGGTCATAATGATTTTATGAAGCAAAAGTTCTAAAATGTACAATCTCATCCTTTGTCTTGAATATGTTTAGTTCCTTGATGTTTGTCACAACTGGTAACAAAATCACAAAACCTGGACTCCTTCTCTTGTAGTCCAATCACAGCAACAACACAATAGTCCTGATCTCATTAGTTATTTTGTGTACAGGATGGGAAGGTTTCAGTTTTCAATGATGAATAAAAGGCACACCTTTTCTTTTTACGCCTGTGCGAGTGGGAGCGGGAGCGATGCCTGTCTTTGTGTCGATGTTTCCTCTCCCTCTCCCGATCCCGTTCTCGCTCTCCACCTTCTTCTCTGGAACGAGAGGAGCGGTGGCGTCTTGAACGATGGGAGGATGACGAGCCCCCATCCCTTATCGAAAAATAAAAAAACATTTGACATATACCAAAGTTAAAATCTTTGCTTATTTGGTAAACATGGAATATGGAACAGGTCCCTGACAAGCAAATGATTTGTTTATTTTAATGTAAAAAATGCAAAAGTTAAAAACATTATAACAGTTATTAAAACCAATGTATGGGAAAAATAACATCTAAAATAACAAAAAAAAACCAACAACTAAAACTAAGCTGCAAAACTATGATATGCTTATCTGATGCGGTATTTTCACTAATAAGTCTAAAGTAGAGCTACTATTTCCAGCAGTGTGTTGACTCATGACTCTATGACTCGTCTAGGATGCTGGCAAGGATAAATTGTATCACGTGATTCAGGTAAAAATAAAAAAAGACATACCTGTATCGTTCTCCACTTCTAGATCTTGACCTAAAAAAAAAAAAAAGAAAAAAAAAAAAGTTTCACAAATCACTGAGTTTTTCAGATAGCCATGAACCTTTTCTAAGAATGGAATGTCAGGCGTTTCTTTTTTTTAAATTTTTTTTTTTACCTTCTTCGGTCCCTCTCCCTTTCTCGTTCCCTTTCCCATTCTCTTTGTCTTTCCCGCTCTCGTTCCCGCTCTCTTTCGCGTTCTCGCTCCAACTCCCACTGTCGCTCCCTTTCATCATCTCTTTCACGTTCCTCTCGTCTTCTTGTTCGCATTCTTTCTTGTTTCTCTACAACAGCTTTCTGAATGAAACAAACAAAAGCAAACAACTGCAGAATGTTGCTGCTGACCTGTGTTCAAGAAAACACAAATCATTTTCATTTGACAGCAATCATGCAAATTTAAGAAGTTTTGTACATGCTAGCTCCAGTTCACCCCTTACCCTAAGCTTCTCAAGCTTCTCGCGGATTTCAATAAAGCCGAGGTGCAGTTTGCCTCCAAAGTGGTCAGCTAGACGTCGATCATTGTCATGAAGGCCCAAGTATGCAGAGCACACCTCGCACACTCGTAGTTTTTGTTGTTGAAAACTGGAGGCTGGCATTGAGTTTCTGTACACATCCTGCAACAACACAAGGAATGAGACAGTGAAGCTGCACCAATTAACTAAATAATAACATTAAAGATTTGGTGCATATTTATTTCCATGCATGATAAAGCTTGGAGTTGAATGTAGGCTTTGATATAAAACCCCAAGACCGTCTTTGTCAAGGAAAAATACTGAGTTTTGTCATAATCCATCTTGATACAAGATGGATAGTGTGGTTAACTGCCTTTTTTCCATTAAGTAAAAATATATGAGAATAAGTCATGATGAGATGTAAAACAACAGTAATGTTATTAGTCAGCAATAACTCTGCTCAGTCAAAGTGAACTGCAAAGCTGTTACTTTCTGACCTCTGCTTCTTTCTTCAAACCCCTGGTCTTCTCCACCATTTCAAGCAGCTGCTGGGCTTCGTCTACATTCCCCTCGCCGCCAAGCTGCTCTGCTCGGGCCAACATCTTTCCGATCTCTTCGTTCAGCTCGTGCACACGTTCCGCCTTTTGATAGCCAGAGAAAATAAAATGAGCTTTGCACAGATTCATTATAACCAGATGCCATACATTTTACCAGGAGATTAACTTTTCCTGGTTTGAAAAGACATAGATGCACTTAAAAAGACTTCATTATCGGTGCGTTTGTAACCTTTGCTGCCACTTCTGCGCTGATCTCATCCTGTGTCTCAGCTAGTCTCTTCTTTGCCAGCTCAGTCCTACGGTCACAGTCAGCGATGAAAGACTGAAGGTGTTCGGCAGCCTTTGAGAATGCACAGATAGTTTCAAAATACATTAATTTCTGTTGATGTAACAGGTCAAACTCTCACTTCTTTGTGCTTCATTCATTTGGATGTGGATCTCTTCCAGGGTGGGGTTAAAAGTCAAATGCAAGGATATTGTCTCCATCAACTTGATGGAGATATTCTACCATATTACATTTTTAAGAACAAGAAAAACATTACAAATTGCTTTGTCAGTGTTACAACAAGGGAGCTTGTGTAGATGACATACAATCCATGTGATATAAGAGAGGTTTTAAACACAACAGGTTAAAATACCATGAAAAAGGTTTTAATAACACAAGTTAGCACAAAGATAATCATTGTATCTTGCTTTCTGAAGGTTTTGGGAAAAACAACAGATTCAAAGTCTTCCTGTTGACAACTAGTTTAACGGGAATCTGCTCTCGTATGTGTTTGTCTAAACAACAGGTTCTGCCAAATACCTAAATACAACATTACAGGTGGTGCTTAAAAATTATTTTATTACATCCCAATTTTGTCACTTCAGTAGCAAGTTTGTTTTGGCACTTGGCATGTGTATACTATGACAGAAGAAATGTGGTTACTTAGGGACTGACTAGAGTGAAATAATAGACTTCAAGGACTCTATATTAGTGTGAGCCCACAAATATGGAAATTGTGAAAATCCCCATTACTAATATGTGATAGGGCGTGAGTGTGTGTACTACTTACATCTAATTCGAAGAAGTACTCCTGCTCCTTAGAAGCAATCTCGTAGTCTGCTCTGAGGGCCAAGTCATGGACTTTCATGCACTCTCCCAGATCCATTCTCTGCAGAAATCAAAAAGACATTAACATACTGTATTCATATGCATCATCATTTGTGTTAAAATGTTGTTCTGAGCATTTTAAATGGCATCACATTAGAGAATGCAAATGTAATATTCTTGGAATCAAAGAGCTGCAGGGCCAGCTCTTTGAGACAGACTGCATTTCTGTATTGCATTTGTGCTATATGTTCAAGTATAGTGCACTCAGGCACAGAAACAACTTTTGTGTTTGTACTTCACCATATTGAATTTTAACTTGAACAGTGATTTTGAAGTTAGGTTTTGACTCATGGCTTTAATTCAGGTGGCATTAGTTTTCATATTAAATGAATGGTGTTGAAATTGACTTAGACTATTTTATTCTCCAAGTTTGAGGGGATAGAGACATTTAAAGTTATCTTATCCGTTTACAGGCACAATCTGGTGGGACATTTGGGACTATTTCTCTATGATGTAACAGTTAATGTGTACATACCGAACTATTGTGGCATGGGGGTCATGGTCTAGTGAACACAGCTGCAAGTATGTAGGCTGAAGCATGAATTGCAGAACCAAAGTTCACAAGCACAAATTTCACTTGGAAACTTTTGTCAGTAACCTATACTGAGGTCAGAGCAACATGCAAATTGCCCTACAACATACATTTTTCTTTGATACCTGAACCAAGATCTGTTCGGAAAACATTTTCCCCCCTGACAGACCATGAGACCATGAATGTTACTCCCCTAGCTCATTGTTATACAGTGTCAGGCAACTACTCACTTAAATTTGTTTATACTTAAATCTGCTCCTTTAACAATCTAACATTTGAATTGGAGAAAATGAAATGTAGCATATTGTCTATATGGGCAAATAAGTTATATGCTGGCCCTAAAAGCTTGAAGTCAATACTTAAGCTGGTAGACGGACAGCCTCAGTGACGGCAGCTGTCCTAACACTTCTGGACTGCATTGTATGATACATGACAATGCTCTTGTTTATAGAGGTGTGTATAAACATGATACTCACTGTGCCAGACAGAATATCATGGGGACATGAATCCAGGAGGTGACTTTTGCAGACTCGCTCATCTGTGAATTTGATTCGTTGTCGCATGGTATCACCTTAATGATAAACAACCAACAAAGAAAATACAAGAGCAGAAAGATAGGTCAACATTTCAGTAGGACTCCTTAATAAAACATGGCACAATCAACATAACAACACTGATGTGTAGACTTGTATGAAGTCACACATCTGTAAAACGGAAATCTTAAAAGTTAACTGCTCAGATGGAGGGTGATAAAAAGAAAACATTTGGTGATCAGAAAGAATTCAGCCCACTGACCAAACACAGTGCTAAAATGTTATATGTTTTTTTGTGTGAAAGATGTATGCAACAACTTAACTTGCCATGCACACTCCAACACAACAGGTAGCTAGCCGGCTGGCTATCCTCATGTTAGCTAGCATGGTTTGCAAAGCATACCTCTCTGTGTCACGGACTGGCTTATCGGGTTAGCTTCGCGGCTAATGCTAGCAGCTACAGAAACTCCTGTCCTGATCCGATTATACACCACCACAGCCCCGGTATGCTCTCACCGTCTCTCCCCGTCCCCATGAGCTGGTCCAGCATGGCTCGCATCTGTGCCTGGGCCGACATGATTGTGAGCTGTCGGTGTGTGAGTCACTCCTCGCCAGCAGAAAAGGTTTTCACACATGCAGCCGCCTCGACTGCAGGCCTCGTCGGCTCCTCCAACCAAACCACCAACGGACCGACCGACCGACCAGCGGACAACTTTTCCCACCAGGAGGAGAAGCCCGAGTCCCGCCGAGCGGGTGGTGTGTAACGTAAGTTAAACTGAGTGGATGTCACGGCACTTTAGCAACAGATAAATGTGACTTTGTGACGGTGGACGGCTCCGGGTCGGTTTAAGTGCAACGTCTGTTTCAAACTGCCGGAGTCCCGTGGTGGTGGAGCCGTGTGGCCGGCTGAGTCAGAGCGGTGACTGGATGTTAGACCGGGGCTGACTGTGTTAGCTAACTAAATAAGCACAGGAGTAACTGACCTGTGCTTCTGTTGCATTACTATCTCAATGTATTTTAAGACAGTCAGCCAGAAGTTGGCAAGTTTATTTCAACGTCCTTTCTTCCGCCTTTTCCACTTCCCCACCGGAGCGCGCGCTCTAGTCCCTCCGCCTCGAGGAAGTGCTGCAGTCAGCCTCGCGCGCTGCTCCGTTTAGTGACGTTAGAACCTCAAAATGTTAGCAAATCAATAATTTGACCTACTATCCTGGAATAATTATTTACAGGAATTGCAGGTCGTGTTTTTTGACCTAGGTAGCTACTTAAGTTTGATTTCATCAATTGATGTTTTTTTTTTTTTTAATTACTTAATTGGGGTTTTCTTGCTTGTTTATTATTTCTTTACTATTAACTTACGCTCCCGCACCTTACATTTATCTGTTCCATTGTTGGTGTGTTATAAATGTTATGTTTATGTAAGTCTATATGTGTTGTATGGAAGCCGAGAACGTCCATGGATTATATATGTATATAAACAGTCTTGTTAAAACATCTTATTATCTCGTTATAACAAAGATTGTTTTCTTGTGGTAGAGAATTAATTTATAGTATGTCTGTCTTGGTTCAACCTACCTACCTACCTACCTACGAGTTGTCAAGAACAGAAGTTTGAAGTTTGGTGAACTGACTGGGTTTGTTTAAAGGCTACCGGTTAGCAGATGAGAGGCTGACAAAGTCCTAGCTATTAATCTGCAATGTAATGTAAACGTTTAATAATAAACGTTCAATTACATTTACATTAAATTGCTAAATTAACATTAGCTTACATCTACAGTACCTTAGTTGAAATCAAGACGAACACATTATGAATTAATTTATCATGAGAAAACGATCTCATTACATATGTATGAAGAAATTTTAAATGAATTACTTTTAATATCAACTTGAAAATAAACTTTTAACAATGTGTTTAATTAACTACTTTTCTACTAAAAAAAATACATTTTAAGGTAATTTTAGGTAGCTTTGATGTTGTGCTTTTTTGTTGTAAATGTATACAGCCATTTTGATGTATTTATTTCTAATGTTAAAAAAAAAAACACAGCACTTGGTGACGTCAACTAGAAAATGTTTTATAAATAGCTTAATTGAGGATATCAGAACTACCACAAAAATCTTTTTACCATATTTAAATCTGTGGTATATAGCTGAATTAATAAATGTAATTGATACATCAAAAATATTTTACTTTTTGGTCATACGTTGAGACCATAGGTTGAGACGCACCCTCAAAAATCTTCCCAGTCCCTCCCACAGAGGCGTCCCACCCAGTCTATCACATTACTGGAAAAAATGGCGACGGGTATACTGCGGCTACCGCTGCGACTTTCCTCCAAAAATGCGGGGATAATGACTCGCAACACCGGATTAAAAACATCAAACATATCCCGGACGACCCAGAGCAGAACCGCGGTGACCACGTCGTCGGGCGCTATCTTACCGAAACCGGTCAAAGTGAGTTTTTTGCCGCCTTGGTTACCTAGTGAAAACCGAGAAGAAATATGACTGATAGCATAGGCGGGACTTAATACTTGACGAACAGCAGCTGCAGAAAATAGAATTGCAGGAAACACACTGAGTCTTGTCAAATCAGCCAATGAGTCCATGTTTACACGAAGGTAGCTGTCCTTTCAGGAAGTCATTTTTTGCCTTCATTTTGTAAATGCAATTCACAATTTATTAAATTGAACGTTTTGTTACAGCAGTTGAAATAACGTGCAATTAATGCGTTTGCTTCGAAAGACATGTTTTTATTTGAGCTACACAAACTACACACCTCGGTGTGCGTTGTTAAGGCAAGAAACGTTGAGGACGATACAGAGTTATATGCTTACTACAGTAATGCGGCCTTCTCTGACAATTATGATGTCCTAATGTGACTAAATATTCTAAACGCAATATAAAATCGTCTAATGTAGACATAAACAGTCTGTCCTGTAAATATTGTTTTTTAATTTGTATGTCAAGATGATTTCCATTCTCTCATCTAATTCAACAGAATTGCAACAAAATTGGAAAATACAGCCAGATTAAAATAAACATAGCGTCCAAAGCAGGGTAAGAGATGCCCAGCTCATTGCTGGATAAAACTGCTGTGGGACCAGAGGGCAAATATGAGCTGGTGGGCCCGCATAAACCCTGCATTCCTTTCATATTCTCTGCAAGTTTTCTACATTTCAGTGCTCGAATACTACGTGCTTCAGGTATTAACATGGCTAATTTTATTTGGCTCATTAAAAGTGGAATACTGAGATTATAAATGATTTTGACACAAGGGGCCATCTTCAAAAGACAAGACTATAAAGCCCAAAGTATGTCAGTTAATGTTGTGATTTTAAATTCATAGCTTTTCTACTTAAAATACTTTTAAACACTTATTTTTAAATATGAAAATTTATATTTATGCTGCATCAGAGTCAGAGTAAAAAGCTGACTTTGGAGTCAACTGAAGTCAGCTTTATTTATGTGATCTGGTATTACAAATTTAAAATATATCCTTAGATCCTTGATTCCCCCCAAAATTTAATTAAATAAAATTAATAGTTTTAACAGACCCAAACTAAAGAAACTAAGATTATTAGCCTGGATGATTTTAAGGTACTAAGGTATCAGGTATTCCTGATCCCCTGAATGAAATGTCAAAATATCCATGAAAAAGTTCTCTTGCAACATAAAAATCACAGTTGTTGCACTGTAGATGAAACCTCAGGAAAAGGCAGCTGGATCCAGCTGTGTCACAGCTGCCAGTGACAACAAAAAAAGCACTTCCGTGAGCAAGGTCTCTTTTTTTGCTATAATAATGCTGGAGATTGGATTGTTGTATTTGCTTTATGGAGAAGCAGTTGTCAATAAATACAAATCTGGAATGAAGGAATTGTAGGATAAGATGAAGTGGGGATTAATATCATCAGCAATCTGTAAAGCTAGTGTGTCTAACCTAAAGTAAAAAAAATTAAATGTTCATGTTGCTTCACTCCTCCTCCTCTTGTTCCAGACACCTTTTGGTCTTATCCGCATGACAGCGGTGGTGGTGCCTTTCCTGTACGTTGGAACTCTGATCAGCAAGAACTTTGCCGCTCTCCTGGAGGAGCATGATATCTTTGTCCCTGAAGATGACGACGACGATGATTGAGCTAACTCCAGAAAAGAAATGGTAATAAAAAGAAAAAGTGTACTTTAGCCGCACCTTATTTAACCTTTCAACTCTGTTGCTTGGACCCTTTCATGCACAGCCTCATGCCTGTGTAAAGGGTGTGTCAGCTACAGGGTGTATTTTACTGCATGTTAGAGTGTGACATTTTTTTCCTTTTATTTACATCCACAGGGTGCTTTGCAATATTGAGTGGGAGTACACCAGCCGGCACATGGAAGATGGGGAAGATGGGGAACTTTGACATCCAAATGCATCCCACCACCTCCACCCATCTCTTCCCTCTCTCCTTTGCTATTTGTGTTGCTTTCTCTACATTTATTTTATCAAAATCTCATATCATGTGAGGCCATCAAAAATATTAGGCCTTCACTCTTGTTTGCATGTTTTTGACTGTCAACTCAATAAAGGGAGTCGAATACACATGGATAAAACTTGTTTTCATTTAATTTTGACCGTCTGTGCACAGCGGTGTACACAATAGTTATCATTGTTATTCTGACTGACCATGAAGTCATGCCCAGTCATAACAGCATATTTTATTATTGTAATGTAATTATTTTGTCGGTATGTTTGATGTTTGCTTCCTGTCATTGTTCTTCAAAGAATTTTTTAGCAGTTTCTTCACTGTTCAGGTCTCGCTCCCTCCTGAAGTGCAGCGTTGGCCAGTCTCAAGTGTTCGTTGAGGGAGTTAGTCTCCAACTGGCTTCGACCCCGCGTGTCACTCAGCTCTACGTAGGCTTCCTTGTAACGATCATAAGCTGCTTCTTTCTCCTACAGTACAGGTTAGAACAGATATGAAAGACAAATCAAAGCAAAGCAGCAAAGAAAGTTGAAATTAAAGCAGTAAATGTTCAACACATATGAGTGTATTATTCTTGAGAGCAGATTATGAAACATACCTTTTTCAGAGACTGAACTTCATTTTGTAGGCAGCTGATTTCTTTTTTAAGGTACTGCAACTCATTGTCTTTTGCCCTTAGTAATGTCTGAAAAACAAATTGTGATATCTTAGTATTGCCTATTTAAAATTACATAACATTTCCAAATACTGTTTATTTAAAGTGAAATGAAAAGTCCCCAATATCAGTTCAATTTTGAGGTACTTATTTAAGATGAAGGCTTCTTTTACTCCAATACATTTAGAGGAAACACAAGTGGTTTAGAATTTATGGTTCATTTGCTGTACAGCTACTTTGCAATTTTAGATTTTAAATAACTGCACATAACCCTCTTTTTAAATGTGCTAAATTCTCGCAGAGATTATACACCCCAACATTATGCAAACTAGTTAAAGTAAGCTCCAGCACAACTAACTATAAGAACCAAATTCTACATACACACTATTGTATAGCTAAAATATAATAAGAAGTATTCTAACTGAGTAAATGTAGCCCTGCATTCAAAAGTTCCCTGAAGTAAAAGTACATAGGCTTTTACATCGTCATAAACTTAGTACTTATAACTTATCAAAGCATTCTATTACAATACATATATTTTCTGAAATGTAGTGGAGTATAAGTAGAAAGTAGCATAAAATGACAATACTTAGTTAAGTGTAAATACTTCAAAATTGTACTACAAAAGTACTACTTTAGAAACTGCCACTAGTTACTTTCCACTACTGCTCAAACATGAATGCATCAGTAGTAATCAATAATAAAGAATATAAAAAACAAGTTTTTCTCTGCATAGCAAAAAACCCCCAAAACAAATCTGGACTTTTATGTAATTGTTTGTAATCTAGTGTATTAAAATTTTTAATTCAGTAAAGGATCTGAATATATTTTCCAGCACTGGAGTTTCTTGCCATTAAACCTTTCACTGGAGCAAAGCTGATGTGTTGGATTGTTATTCAGGCAGTAGATGGCAGTATGTGATGCATCATAAAGTGGCCAGCACAATTGGGGACACCAGAAAAGGTGTCAGTGTTGCTGCAGGGAGCCATTCTTGCATGTGCGACCCAAAACAGTACAAACACTTTGCTCAATTAGTTTTATTCAAGCGGGTTTGAAATCCCACAACACATTTCTCAATTGTTGCTTTTTGGTTCCCTAGAAAGAGAATCTAATGTCAACATTTGTCTTTCATAACCCAGGTTAATACTTCAGGTGCACTGAGAGGAACTGGGCTGGATGCAGCATCAGGTTAGCTTCACCTACTTTCACATGTTTTGGGCTTATGTAGATCTAAGTTAGTAACAAACTTATTTCTTTTAGTACCTCTACTTCTGATGCAGTGCGCTCTGTGTTGCCAAGAGATACTGGGTCCGACCTCTGCCCGGTGATGAAATAACGCATACGGCTGATCTCTTCTGCCAATTTGGCCTTCAGCTCCTGAAAATAGATTTTTTTCTGGCTTGAATTAGGAAAACAAAAAAGTAAACTAGTGTGCTTTTTCCTTATAAGTTTACCTCATAAGAGCAAACAAAAAAACAACAGATGTCAATGATTTAAACAATCTATAAGACAGCATGGCATTGCATTAATACAGGATAAAATCAGGATTTCTAAACCTGGTTCTCTCTTCTGAGCTGCTCCAGCTCTCTCTCCTTGTGGCCGAGCTCAGTCACTCGGCCCAGGCTGCTCTGCTCGGTGCGGCTCAGCTCCAGGCACTTCTGAGAGTAGCGCTCTGACAGCACATCCAACTCACTGTGCAAGACGTCCGCCTGCGGCCTGACACGCACAAACACACAAGTTGATGCATCACATTTAATCCATATCATGTAAGGGCATCATGGTTGAGTGGAGGACATTTTCAGCCTGCAGCGGGAACTTATGAGGCAGAGAACTCCCTCGGCATGATAACAGAGGGACTATTAAAAAAACAAAACAAAAAAAAAAACTTACATGTGGTCTCTGTATGAAGAATCCATGTGTGCTGTGCCTCCAGCTGACCTTTTGACCTTCTCCACCTCTGTCTGCAGCTCCTCTTTGTGAGCTGCTCTCAGCGCCTCCATTGCTAATGAACAATTCGTTGAATTGTTATTTGAGAACAACAACACAGATGAGAATAGGTATCAAGGAAAGCATACAATATGATATTTTTTTTTTACATTAATATAATATAATCTGCTGGCAACATTCATCTCACAAAAGAGGCATAAGGAAGAAATGCCCCAAGGAGCTCCTGCTGCTGTACCTTTAGCAGCTGTCTGGCTCTCCTCCTGCAGCATCCTGTCCCTCTGCTCCTCCAGCTCCCTGATCTCCCTCGCATGTTTCTCCTGCAGCTCCTGCAGTGCTTTCCGATGGGCTACTTCCATGGCTTCTAGTCTGGCCCTGCAGGGGGCCCCGGGGCCACACGGGCTCTCCACCTCTAGCCCCATGGCTGCACGCTCCCTCTTAATGCTCTCCACTTGCTTTCGAAGAGAGAGGGCCTGGGAGAGGGATTTGTCGTGTATCAGGGAGGGAAAACATTGAGATCACTTTCAGAGATTAAAATCATTTAATTGCATTGAAAACACAAGAAAAGACTTACTTAGGGCAATGATTAGTCAACTAAAAGACCAGTTTGATGTTAGTCAATTAATATTACTAGTAACTATTTTTATTATCAGTGCTGAATGAGTTCCATTTTAGGATTTGAAGTGGTGCTGTTGTATGAATCTGTTTTACAGATCTGGTGCTTTTTACAACCCTCAGAACTTCACATCCCGCCAGAGGGTGTGAAAGGGATGGATTTAAAAAAAAAAAAACGTCCAAAATTATACCATTAGTCACAGCCACAATCTGTAAAAACAGAAATTATCGCTGGATTCGATCCGTAAATGAGTCATGTGTAACAAGCACTTCCATCAGGGAAAATAACCAAATCTTAAGCTTAATATAGTGATTGTTCCTCTTAACCACATTATTCAACATGTCCCATTTAAATCTTGCCAAAAGGAAACCAAATGCACTATCCAGATCCTGTAAAAACATTAAATTCTGCACTCTTGAACCAGGAAGCCATGAATGACTTGGCTTAGACCAAGAGTCATGCGGAAAAAAAAAAATTATTGAAACTTTGAATTACAGGTTATTTATACAGAGCAGAGAGAAGATATAAGGAGTGTCTGTATGTGTAGGCTATAAATGGGAAATGGTCAATAAGTACAGCAGGTGGAGCCACATTTTTCGAATTTATGGCATTATAACTATGTTGCACTATAGAAAAGACATTTGAGTTTGCACCACTTTTGGCTGTGATTGTGCTATTTCCACAATGAGAAAAAAAGAAGCCCTGAAATTGTGGAGTTCAACTTCTTTCTTACCTCCTTTTGAAGTGCTTCTTTATTTGCCTGAATAGGTTGGACTCCATTTACTGATGGAAGAGCCCCCTTGGAGCTTGATATATCAGTTTGTGAACCAGTTTCAGGCTCATTGGCCTCCTCTGGGCTCGACTGATATGTCTGGGAGCCATCGAGAGACTGTGATGCCTGCTGGGTGTTTGAGTGATGAGCCTGGGCTCCAATGAGAGACTGAGCACTCATGTCCCTGAATGACATCGTCTCAAATTGTAGCCACTTCCTGTTGACCTCTGAGTCCATGGTTTCAATGACAGGCACAGGTACACTCCCCCTCTTCAGCTCCATGGAGTCCCACCTGCTGCCCATCTCACTGAAAGACACCCCCTCCTCAAACCACTTGTTCCTCTCCTCCAATCGCTTGGCTTGCTCTCGGTCCCGGCCCTCCCCTTCCTCTCTCTGACTGGCCAGAGACAAGTCCAGATCCCCGTCTACGCTTCGGTCCTGGTCCCCGGCCTGCTGAGAGTTTACAGCTGTGTTGTTGGAGGTGGAAGTGGTCGGTTCATAGCCCGAGTCCCTGCAGGTGAACCGAGCAGGGGGTTGGCATGACGACGGTCTCCGGGAGAGGGGGTTCTCTTTCTTGCTGCCGGCGTCTGATTGGCTGAGGTCAGAGCGAGGGACAGACAGGAGGCTAGGGTTACACATCAGAAGAAAGATGATAGAGGGGGTACACTGCAGACGGACCACCCAATCACACTGTCTGCATTTCCTCACAGTGTTCAGGAATTTACAGCTGAACACCTGGGTTAAAATGAGGATTTTTGCACATTTTGCCAGAATAACATGGTAAACGTAACAAATTCATTGTCACTTGTACTGGCACGTGATAGATAGGGGTTTTTTGAGAATACTCATCATACTGGATTGTGCACTATTTTTTCACAACTCTGCAATATACCCAGAGACTTCTCTACTTTCTGAAACATAAAACTAAATTAATCATTTTTACCATTAATTTGGATATACATTTATAAATTTGATAGATTTTAAGCCAATTCTAATGAGAAATATAGAATATAGAAATATTGAAGAACAAAATAAATGAAAAAAAATACAGTTTAGTGTTAGTCAATTACTGACTATTTGAAAGAAAAAAAAAAGATAAAAACAAAAACAAAATCACACCAAGCCAACCACACAACAGGCTTCTAAATTTTCTAAATTTTACATAACTTATTTGTATTTAATGGGAATAAATTATGACAGATCAATTGATGACAGATTCTGTAACTACTGTCGGTCAAAGTAGAAATGTTATGTGTTATGTTAAGTGTTTATCTTGAACAGGACTTGCTTAATATACTTTATTTTACATACTTTAGCTACATTTTGTGATAAACACCTATGTACTTTTATTAAGTAACTTTCAATTTACAATCTCTGATTCCAAAAAATGTAGACATGGTCTAGAACTTAAAAAAGATGATAATTTGATGATTCTGTGTAACATATATTAAATAGAAAACTGTACAAAGTCAATATGTTTACTTTTCTAACTTGAGGTTTTGGCAACTATACACCTGATGCACTGTATTTATGTTTAACACAGCATCATAAGTTTTTGGGGAATCATGTCTGACTCTTTCGTAATTGTTTTACAGTGCAGTATTGCTATGTAAAAGTATCTAAATACTTCCTTCCACTGTCTCCCAGCATAAAGTCAGACTCACTGTGTCTTCCTCTGGATGGCCTGATTTAGTAACTTCACCCAGTTCCGCCGTATTCTGGAGGTCATAACAGACAGAGTGAACACTGCTCTCTTTGTCTGGAGGAGATCAAAAGACAGAGGAAAAACACGCGCACACACACACACACACACACACACACACACACTGTTAAACAGGAAGCAGTGACATGTAATTGATGTGGAAATGGGGGGAGGTGTAGAGGATGTCTGACTGTCCATCTTTCTCATTTCTACTGTACACCGCAGTAACCACATCATAAGGTCATTAAATACACACCTGTATTTGAAGTCCATAGTTCTTCTCGACGTCACAGTCTGACACGTTCACACAGGATGTGAGTCTGATCTCTCCGTCCAGATCATCTGACTGCAGCACAAATCGTTTTATTTTAACCCCAACATCAAACACTAAAGATGAATTAATTGGTAACACTGACTTGTTCAGGAAAAACTCAAGTTTTTTGTTGCTGTTGTGTTGGGGCAAAATCAGCATAAAACCCTTTCAACTAGCTTTATGTCAAGTGAAATTAAATGCTATAGGTCATCGTTTCATAAGCATTTTTTGCAAAGTAATGACTTTTATGTGATATATCAGATCCTACCTCCTCAGCCTCTGAGTCTCTGTAGTACTTCAGTGAAGTTTCATGCAGAACGAACCAGTGTTTCCTCCACTGAAGAAACATCAGAAACATTTATATATTCATAAATATTTAAGGGGTTGAGTCCTATCTTTGTGTTTTTACTGCCTGCCTGGTGTGTGACATTGTAGACAAAGTAACTTTTTAAAAGATGGATCACTTTTAAAATGTGAATTTACCTTGCCATGTTCATCCAGTCTTGACATCCAGCCCTTCAGGCAACAACACCTGTAATTAAAGCATTAGGAATAAGCACTTTGAAAGCATGCTGCAGCGGTTTCTGTCTCACACTTCACTGTGAAACTACAGGAAACGGAAACTGTCTGGTGAACGTGTCTCTGTGAGATAACGACATCATTCTGAAGCACGCAACAAGGGGCAGGCGAGACATTAAAGCGCAAGAAAAAGGAAACATACTTCAGAATGTATTTAAAAAAAGGAAGAGGTATAGTTCTTCCAGACCACCATTATCGTCGATTTAGAATGTGAAATAAAAGGAGAAAGGGGAACTGCTGCAACATTATTAGACTGAGTAGAAAAAGTAAGCAGGTACTATTACAGCATGTTAGGACAAAAATGTACTTACCATGCATGCATCGCATTTGTAAAGTATATATTGTGAGAAGGAAAGAAAGACAGAGACATTTAGAGAAGACAATGCATCATGTGAGGTGAAATAAGGAAGTCACACTCAGACATAGCTGTTATTAAGATACAGTAATAACATTTCAGTTTCTCAGTAAATTTCAAGCCAGTTTCTCAGGGCAATGAATATCTTTTTTTTCCATGTAAAAACAACATCATTGAGAATAGACAGAAGTGCTGGCCAAATACCCAGAATAATTTGATAACCAGGTGCCTTTTTAAAGTAATAATCTACTTCTTTTAAAAGTTTAGCTATTAATCTTTGTATCAGGTTCTGTGAATATCACATCAGAGGTGAGCCTTCCAGTTATTTTCAGAAACTTTAAATGTAGTTCTCAGTATTATGTATATATTCTGTTCTTTTTTGACAGATTCAAGGGTTCATTGTTCTATAAGTCTGAGTTGAGGTCATTATCCTGTGAGCATTTTTTTGGTTCATTTTGAATTATACAAAGTTTAGTTGAGTTTTCACAATGATTCATGAAATGCTGAGATATATGTTGATAAAAAAAAGTTGTCTCCCACGCCTTAAAATCCTTAAAATCAGAAGTGTCTCATGAGCATCCTTGAAATAACAACATTTTGAATGGTTTACATTTTTCCTTTGTGGCTATGCACCCTCTGTGTTTGTTGACTAAGCAGAGTAATGCATGACACTGTAGTGCAGACACAGCAGGAAACATTGGCTTGAACTATCCCTGAATCTATTAATATGAAAATGATAAATCATATGAACATGCTGCCCTAAAACATAGAGTGCTAAGTAATGCTTTTCTTCCCTGCAAGCTGCTTGTGACAGAGGCACCTGAGGTGAAAGTCTGAGCTGAAATAAATATCAGGGATCTACTTTAGAATGAATTTATGAATATATGAATGCCCCATTTGCTTCCAAACACTCGTGATTTACACAGATGCAGAAAAGTCATGGGACCCTGCTCACCTGAGTCTGCGGGTGTTCAGACCGAGCTCGCTCCTTTACCTTAGAAGCTCTGTGTTTTCCACTTTGTTGATCTGAACTCTTTGACAAAAACACACACAGACCCAGTCACAGTTCTGCTGTTTCAACATAGATTTTTATAGTGTACATGTGGGCAGTTGCTGCATCGTACCTGTGAATGAAGAGATGCAACTGACTGTCTCCGAGATGACCGTCCGTTCTCAGGGTCCCGACATTTCTCCCGTCTGTCCCTGCCTCTCTCTCTGCCTCGACCCCTCTCATCTGATTCAAACTGTGAACTGTAGATATCTACTTCATCTTGGTACCTTCAGAGCCAAATTAAAGTTTAAAGAAATATTTGATAAACACAGAAACAAACTCTAGCCACTTACTACTTTTTTTTCTCACTGAACTCTAAATTCCTTTGCAAAG
Organism: Hypoplectrus providencianus; assembly: GCA_028566105.1. Classification (NCBI taxonomy): domain Eukaryota; kingdom Metazoa; phylum Chordata; class Actinopteri; order Perciformes; family Serranidae; genus Hypoplectrus; species Hypoplectrus providencianus. The sequence goes on along the minus strand of JAOWBC010001255.1, from coordinate 22,683,462 downwards.
GCTTCCAGGGACTTATCTTTGCTTTGGCCATTACGAAAGCAATTACTTATGGTCAGATCAAAAGCTATCTTCAAAGTCTTTTTCACTTACGAATCAAGATCTAGCCACTTCAGTCTAAGAAACATGTACATTAGGAATGCAGACTAGATGCACTATCATGGGACTACTGTTACGGTTATCCATAAAGAATTGACAAGAGGCAACTTCCTGGCCTGAAAAATGTATACAGTGCTGAAGTGCACTGAACCTGCATTCTTTCTAATGGCCAGCAGGGGGCGGCTGCAGTAGGTTCAAAAACGAGTCAGAATCAAGTCTATCACCAAATCACCATTACTCGTACTTATTTTATTACCTCGATAGAGATATTTGTAACAACTTTAAGATCTCACTTGCTAGTTTCAGGCCTTTTTGGCAACAGCATGATGTTCAGTTTGTAAAGTATGGTCAAATTTAGAGTTAAATAGACAATAAACCAGAGTAACCATTAAGGACATGGCTACTCTGTCCCTATTGTGGCATTTGGTGAACTTTTACCCTGTTCAGCCTTGTTTACAATGTATGAAAGTTGAATGCAACATTTTGGCAGCCAATAAATTTCTTGCTCAGCGTTGAATTGTAGCTGCAAATTTTCTGATATGGATAAACCTTGCTAACCAAGCTAACAAGGTAGTGGTACTGTTAGATAACAATTTCTGGTAACCTTGGCTCAAAAAAAAATGGTGATGGCCAGAATGGCAAATTTGAGACTTCAAGCCATAGTTGAAAAACAAATTGGTGACGTCACGTTGCAAAGGCCCCCATCTTTTTTATCTTTTACAATGAAAGATTCTATTAAATTCTATTACATCTGGTACCACCAACCTGTAAGTCCTGAGCCTCTGTTCCCTGCATGGGCTGGGACTCTGGTGCCTCCTCCTCAGCCCTGTAAATTCTTCCTCCGATTCCAGCTGGATCGTTGGTATATCAGCCAGGACAATGTAGTCATCTATGGTCATCCCCACCTCAGATTAATCAAAATGTATTCATATTTTAACATGATAGGCAGTCGGAAGACTTGTCTTTCACACAAAAAACAAAAAGACTTGTGCTGAGGCACAGTTGTACTTTGAGCTAAACGCAAAGGTTAGCATGATGATATGTTCTCAACATTAGCTGTGTAGTTCACAATGACAATACTAACCTGCTGATGCAAAAGTCTGAATATATGGTTAATATGTTCACAAACCTGTTTTAACTAATGAGCTACAAAGGGATGGTTAGCATGCTAACATTTAATCTTGGATAAAAGCAAGTTCTACCTGATGTACATACCTCCTCTACTTCGACTGCGGCCTTCTTGGGTTCAGAGATCAGTAGGGCCTCCATGCCTCGCCTCACGCTGCTGCTGCTTCTGTCACTGCTGACCTTGTTATAGCCTTTGTCACTTTCTGTGATGCCAACATGTGACAGTGAAACACCGAGCATCTGAGGGTCTGCACCTCGTCTTGATGTGGAGGAACCATGGGAGGGTGCGAGGCTGAGTATAGAGTGTGAGGACCCCTGCCAGGAGCCCTGGGAAGCACTCAGTTTGCTGTCTCTGGACTGGACCTCCCTCTGTGGGGTGTGGCTGTGTGTACTGTAACCATTCCTGGAAGGTGAAACTTCACGGCTGTTGCGACTGCGAGTGTTGGCCGAGCTGTTGGCGGCTGTCCTGGTTCGAGGTGATGCTTGAGATCCCTCATATGAGTTCTGCTGGATGGCAGAGGATCCACGGCGGGAAATGGACTCCAGATTCCTGTAGAGCTTCTCAGAGTCCAAACTGTGTTTGTTTGATGCCTGCGATGGGCTCCTCAAGTCTTGGCTGCTTCTCTTTCGAGCATCATATTCGCCGTTCTGTAAATGGTAAGAGTCTGTGTGCCGGTGAGAAGGTGTAGCTCGAGAGGGAGAGGTGGTCCGTGAGGTGACAGATGCCCTCCTGCGGGAAGGACTGGACCTGCCGGATGTTTGCCGAGAAAGTCCACGTGATGGGAGCGGAGATGTGGCATGAGATGAAGCATGAGACCGAGCCTGAGTCCTGGAGAGGGAGCTTCGTCTCTGGGTTTCCACAGGAGATTCAACTAACTTGTAACGATCTGGGCTGACCGAGCTGTGACGTGTTGGGGAATTATTTTGTGAATAAGCTCCCCGTCTGAAGTTGGAGTGGTACGTGTACCTCTCAGGAGATTCACTTCTCCAAATATCCTGGAAATACGTCTCTGGGTTCCTCCTCTGGGAGGGCACGCCAAGGTTTACATTCCTGTAGGGGACACAGGCTTTGGGCTCAGGAACATAGTTACTAGGAAGTGGACGGCCCCTCTCGTAGTAACGATACATCCGTTTGTTGACTTCCTCTGTCTGCCGCTCACCATCACCTCTTCTGTCCGGAGAGAAGTAGCCACTCTCTTGTTCCCGTTCTCCTCTGGACTCTGAAAGTCAAACAAGCCTGAGGCCTTTGTAGTATTGTTCAGATCTATTTGAGTTGGGTTTTATGAGGTATTTCTCTATAGTCAGTGTACTTCCTACAGTAGATGGTGGCCATCACATCCCCTGTTTGAAGAAATAGGAAAGAGTCCTGACACAAAAGCTGAGTGAGCACTCATAAGGATGGGGGCGGCAGCAAAATGGATTTTTAGACATCTAAAAAAGCCATCCTCCTACAAAAGTAAATTGTGGATTAGGTGTATGCTATATTAGTAATGTTTTCTACCGATTTTGTGGGGGAAAATGAAATTGTTATAACTGCTACAGTCTCCTCTAAGCCACCAGACTCCACTGACAAAAACAGTAATTATACCTCTCAACTAAAAAAAAACAAACAATCAATTTAGTCAGTCGTAGGAAAGCAACTCCTGTGTCCCGTGAGTTAGAATTACTGCTTTTGCCAAAGGAGTCTGGTGTTTTTTGAATAGAGTGAATATACTGAATTCAGTCCACCCCTAAACTTAAACAGGACTTTTTAGAGGCAAGTTAAAGTGGCGAAAATATTTAATATATAGAATTCACTTTAACAAATATTGTTTCCAGAAAGCCTTTATTTAGGAGGATAAAATATGTTTTGCTGCTATCCCAGTGTACAACACTTAATTTCTGAGCTTCCACTTTGTTAAAAATCCGGTCTGCTTCTCCGAACTGGAGGCGCAGCAGATCATCATCTACTGTAGGCAAAACACTGACTATGGATAAGTAACTCCTGTAATCCCACTTAAAAAATCAAACTATCCCCATAATATGTACCCTATAAGACAGCATGTGCAAACAATAATAACAATAATCTCTTCTGTATGTTGATGTTGGATGTATTGGTTTGTTTCTGTGACTGTACCTGATGCCCTGCGGGACCTGTCTCTGCCCCTCCTCTCATCCATCAAGGAGCTTTCAGCTTTGGCCGGGTCGAGCCGGGTCATATCTCTTTGGGCCGCACAGTGCCTGTCTGTGCTGAGGGATCTGCTCCTCTGTGGACAGTCCCACTGATTTGGAAAGCTGGAGAATAGAAGTACAAAGTCAGTTATAAAATTGTGTTTACTGGACAGTCAGTTGACTGGTAACCAGGTAGAAAGACAAAAAATGCTATAGGAAGTTTGCAAGATGAAAGTAGCATGCAACTGCTCCTGCTACAAATTTTCTGGTTGTAGGTAAAAGTTGAAACACAGACAGCTTATTTAGTGCAACTTCAACATGAAATACTGATTTAAACATAACGTATCACCCATTCCTATTTATGGCAACATAACCATATTACACTGCAGGTGGTGTGTAGTTCCCATCTGAACACAAACGACACATAAAGGTTAAACTATCAGTCATAAACTACGCAATGACATTCATTTTGTCATGCATATCATGATAAATGTAACTGATATAAAATGCTTGACAAAATGAAACATTATTTAAAATGTATCCCAATTAACAACAAGCAATGAAAAAAATGTTTTAAAAGAAACA
>JAOWBC010001255.1:22649142-22663217 GCA_028566105.1 Hypoplectrus providencianus | reverse complement strand
CACTGATACTGATACAATCAGAGTTGCTCATTTGATTTCTTTTTTATTCTTTACTTTCTTACAGCATTCATGCCACCAGAATCACATTTATTTGTAGTACAGCCACACCTTCAACATCTTGATGTCAATGCAACATACATGTCAACTAAATTTTTATCTGTGCTCAAAGTCACACAGGACTTTCTGATCATACATATGGCCAGTCAATTTATAAACATTCCTTACTGTCTGCTTTCACTTCCAACTCATCACATATCTACTTTTTTTTGGCTTTTTTTATTGTGTGCGTAAGGTGCACCGGGCTCTCTGTTGACTGTCATGTAAACCAATCCATGGCAGCATTATATGCCCTGGGTAAGTGACGTCATAAAAGTAATATATTACATAAATAATATGAACAAATGCTGGACTTTGATCCAGGAAACTGTATTCCGTGAATTCCGTGAGACCAATGAGTCATAGTTGATGTTTGGAGTCAACCTGTGTAACTGTGTCCAGTGGTATAAAGCAGAACAGTTGTTTTTAATCCCATCCCTGTTATTTTACTCTGATTTTGCTTAAGTGGTTTATTGCACAATGTTAACCACTACATGTATACAGGGATGTTTATTTTCCAAAATATGCATGCAACTGCCATTAGACTTGTGACTGACCGATTGGATAAATGGGTCTAGGGCACAGACCATTTGGTTCATAGAACTGGGTTTCGGACTACTTGTCCACTTGGGGCCACAAGCCAAGCTCGTAAGTCGATGGGGTGTGTTTTGTTTTGGTAAGCTTTGTTGTTTGTATCAAACTGCTTGTTAACTGCTTAGAAACACAATAGAGGGCAGGAGTTTGGACTGAAGGTGGTAGATTTGACTCAGTGAATATGGAAAATAATACTCAGATTTATAATAATATTAGCAATTTGTGGCATGGACTTTTTTGTCTTCTCAGATGACAGGAGTTTGTTTTTAAGGTTTTTAAGACAACAAACATATGATACAACACTATCATGTACAACAAGAAAAAAAGAACCATGTAGCGCTCCAATAATAAGAGCATAAAACAAAATGAAAGTACGTTTACAGAGAACTACACCATAACAATGCAGTCTGGCATCTCATGTCCTGTCAGACCGACATGCGAACTGTGTTGTCATCTTTTGATCCCACACATGGTGCTGGCACTGACATGGGACCATATTGACGTGTTGGCTGTCTTTAAGGGCTCTGTAAGAAAACATTGCGACGCTACAGACAGGACCCTGTCCTCCAGCTGTGGGAGTTCTCAAGCTGATGTAATCATCTGCCCTTTTGGGATTATCCAGTCGAAAATCACCCTTCATCCAGCCAATCAGCTGCCAGTTCGTAACATCTGTCCTTGGTGTAACAGGAAAAAGAGTCTGGAAGCGTCACACACACACACACAAAGGTTGCACACAGTCCACCTTACATGGCGTCAAATCCCATCAACGACTGTATGTGTGTGTGTGTGCTTATGCCTGTTTCTGTTTGCTTGTGCATGTTATTGACGGCGGTATTGAACAAAGGCTTTTAAACTGCAGTTGTCAGGGATTGTTTCAAGACAATCCATCGCTACCTTTCATTGTCAACTAATTTATATCAGCGAAAGTGATTCATGTATAAAAAACAAAACAAGTCATAAACCGCTGTTGCCCTTTTGTATTGCGTGCGATCGGCGTTCTGTTGGTTATGCAACCTGGTGTTTTTTGGTTATCCTGGTTCCCAGCATGCTGACATAATAAGCTGAGCAAAATCACCCTCTAACCTTGTCATCAGGCCAAATAGCAGATCAATTGTTCCTCTAACAGTAGATTACCACTGATTCATCTCTTTTTTAGACCTTTGTCCCTTCCACTGCCTGTCTGGTTTTCCACCCCTGGTTGGCCCGAAGGTCCCTAAGGCTAACCACTAGCAAGAAACTGATCAATAAGCTTTCATTACACAAAACTGTCTGGTCTACAGCGTGCATTAGGGCAAGGCCAAAGTTTGCAGGGAGAGATATTTGACTCTTCTGATTTTCAGCCATACCACTGTCATGGCACTCAGTGAGTCAATGTCAGTTTGTTTCATTGTGAAATATCAACAGCTATTGGATGATCAGCCATGAAATTTTATCAAAAAGCCTTGTGGTCAAAATAAAAATTGCCCAATCCTTTGGTTTACACCCAGATTTTTCAGAAACCGATCCTGATTAATTCATTATGCATGCGACTGTAGAATCTGTGGGCAACAGGACAAAGTAAGGGAAGCTTTCCTGTGTCAGTATGTTGACCTAGTATTCTTGACCAATCATGTTTGAGCAAGCTTTGGATGATTGCAGGCAAACACACAATTTGAAGAGCAAAAAGGCGGGACACAATGGCCAAAATGCAATTGCAGAACCCCTCAGCTATTGTCTGAGGTGTGCTAACTAGGCTAAACTGGCTACCTGTAAAACAACCGGGTCATGGATGTTTTCTCTTAACTCTATTCATGTTTCTTAACATGCCATAAACAATGACTGGTGCAAGTAATAAAATTTATGGCCTGGATATATCATCTGGATATCCTTGATAATTTTATAAACTAATATTCATTGGCAGTGCAATTGTTGTGCCTTCAAAGCATCAAATTGATATTTCATTCATTTAAAAAAACACGATGACTTACACACAGACACTTCAATTAAGTATTTTTATACCCCCAAATTGATATAAGCAAGTTCAAAAAGAAAAAAAAAATCACATTATTTTCACTTTTCCAATTAATGTATTCAGATTCAGGTACATACCTTCACTGGAGACCCAGAAATATTCAACTAAAGGCTAGATTGTCTTCAAATTTTTGTGCGTGCTGGTATTGATGCATATATGCCACGTCTCATCTGTCTCATCTATGCAGCTGCAAGTTACCAAATGTTAGCATGCTAACAGGCAACATAAGTGACTACAGTAAACATTAGCATGTTGCCATTAACAATGTGAGCATTATAGAGCTGCAAGCATGAATCTTAACCTTGTTAATTTTGGGAGGAGTGGGTGCCCCAGGAAAGAACCATCTTTTTTAATCACTTTTGTTCCGTTTACTTCTAATAAAATCCCCGCTGTCATAACTGAACCAACGTTGTCTTTGTTGACAGAAAATGAACGATGAGAAGGCAGCGCTGATAACGAATGCGAGACCTACCTGAGCTCATACTGCCTCCCTGTCCAGAAACAGTACTTTAATGGTTGGAACTGCCCGCCCCAACCTACATTACTGCCCTCGCAGACACAGCCTGATGATCACCGGTGCCATGGGAGCGGTGCGAGTCAACAGGTGAGCCAGGATGAGAAATAAACAACTCTATTAATGGCCACAGTCGAAAAAATATATTTTACATTATTTGTTTTCTTTACACTTAGTAAAAAAAAAAAAAAAAAAACGTCAAATCATAAATAAATGTTATAACCACAAAATTAAGTAGATATTAACAAAATTTTTGGAGCTATTATTAATAATGTTAATTAAATGTTTTTGAATGTTTAATATATTATTAACTCATGTTTCATAAATCAAATATGAGCCATTATTTAGGTTGCCAGGTTGGTAGTGGACCATTTAACCTCTGACCTTATGTAACTCAGCTGCAGGTCATCTGGACGACAACCTCATTGTTAATTCTCTATTAATATTTACAACTGCAGACTTGATCAATTCAAACAAACCCTTTCTAAAAGATATTTGTACTGTCAGGCTGGGGGCTTAATAAATATGGGTTTATTGATAAGTTTATTATTGAAAAAAATTATAACAAAATTTAGAGTTTATTACCCTTAACAACTTGTAACCATTTATATTTGCCAATTAGAAATCTGTGACATAATGAATTTATTAATGTCTCGACATTTGAGCAGCACAGAACTTTTTCTTTAGCCAACCCAGAAGTTGTTCTTGATTATGATCTATAACCGATTGATGAAGCAGGAAGTAAATTATTTCTACACCCCATAATAAAGACATCAGTTACCATTCATAATTCCTTTATTAGATGTGCCTTAGGACAAATAGCCATAAAACATAAAATAAAGATATAAAACATTTAACTGACTAATTTCTCCATGGTATTTATCAAGCTCTTGTAACAGAGAGACTTGACGGGGACCTAAGAAATTGACCCTACTTCTCACATTCTTTACCTCAAAAACGAGATCATGTTTTTAAATGATTGTTTCATGTCATCTTCAATACAACATGATGTTCTTTTTGTAAATTATAGAATGGAGTAGAGTGCTTGAGGTTGTGGCTACATTGTGACTGAAAAATTGGTATCGAAGCACAACTTACTATTTTTGTCATGTGTCTGCAAGTTCACAACAATCAGTTGAACATTATAGTCAAAGCTCCACCTCCCCAACCCCCACCCCCACAAATACAGTCATTGCTGGTTCACAAATACCCACAAACAGACAATGTGCCAAAATTGAGGTCTTGCACAGAAAGCACTGGAAAATGTTATTGTAACTATGTCCACATCTTTTATACAGCTTATGAATAGTTTGCATCCTCAAAACCAATTCTTTTGTAACTTTGAATATGAAAACTGTTAAATAAATAAATAAATAATAAAATAAATACATGTAGACCACAATAGAGAAGCAGCCAATCAAATCTGATCCCCCAGAGAGTTTGATATTGCTATCAAGAACCAGCTTGCTCTATTTTTTCCCCTGAACTAGTTTTTCTTGTCTCTTTATCTAGATACAGCATCGTTTCCACAGATGAGGATGCCCTGAAGATCTCCAGCCTGGGCCTCCACAATGGCCACAGTCCTCTGACTCAGCAGACTTTGTCGGGGGCGTGCATGCGGGGTGAAGAAGAAGGAGCAGGAGAGTGTCCAGGAAGTGACGAGGGACGAGGGACTTTATCTCTGAGAGTGACCAACGAGCCCGTCATTCACAACAGCTGCCGCGCTTCACCTTCCTGTCGCCTGGGCCTGGATCTGGGCACCGGCCGCCTGCGCAGCCGCTTTGTGAAGAAGAATGGCCAGTGTAATGTGGTGTTCAACAACATGGAGGATAAGCCGCGACGATACCTGGCTGACATCTTCACCACATGTGTGGACATACGCTGGCGCTACCTGCTGCTCATCTTCACCACCACCTTCCTTCTGTCCTGGCTGGTGTTTGGCCTGATCTTTTGGGGAGTGGCACTTGCTCATGGAGACTTTAACCTTCGCAGTCCTGCGAAGGAAGGGGATCCTAAAAATGACGTAGAGGATGGAAAGGACGAGTGGCGGCCGTGTATTCTCCACATCCAGGGTTTCATTGGGGCTTTCCTCTTTTCCATAGAGACCCAGACCACCATTGGATACGGCTTCCGGTGTGTCACTGAGGAATGCCCGGTTGCCGTGGTCACTGTGGTGGTCCAGTCCATCGTTGGCTGCATTATTGACTCCTTCATGATCGGCACCATCATGGCAAAGATGGTGCGGCCCAAGAAGCGGGCGCAGACCTTGCTGTTCTCGCATCATGCTGTCATCGCTCTGCGAGACGGAAAGCTGTGCCTCATGTGGCGCCTGGGGAACATGCGCAAGAGCCACATTGTTGAAGCACACGTGCGTGCTCAGCTCATTAGGCCGCATGTGACGGCTGAGGGGGAGTACCTCCCTTTGGAGCAAACAGACATTGATGTCGGGTACGACGACGGGCTTGATCGGCTGTTTCTGGTGTCACCACTGGTGGTGGTCCACGAGATCAACAAGAACAGCCCTCTTTATAACCTGAGCCGTGCCGACCTGCTCAAGGAAGACTTTGAGATCGTGGTCATCCTGGAGGGGATGGTGGAAGCCACTGCTATGACCACGCAGGCCCGTAGCTCCTACTTGGCTAAGGAGATCTTGTGGGGTCACCGCTTTGAGCCTGTTGTCTTCGAGAAGGGTGACCGCTACCACGTGGACTACTCTCGCTTCCACAAGTCCTACGAAGTGCCATCTACGCCTCACTGCAGTGCCAGGGAACTGAGTCAGATGATGGGCCGTGGCGGGCAGTCCTCGTCCTCCAGCTCAAGTTACTCCCAGTCTCCATCTCCGTTTGCACCGAGGGCAGCCCGCCACCTCCTGGGCCCTCACTCCCCCAGCGCTTTCTGCTACGAGAACGAGGTAGCTTTGTGCTGTGGGGACGATGAGGATGATGAGGATGTGAAAGAGGAGGCCGGGGGCCTGAAAGTAAGGAGTGACAGGGATGACATTCATTTGGGTTTCAAAGAGACATTTGTAGAGCAGCAGACGGTGGAGATGCTGTGTGTTCTGGACACAGAGAATCAGATCAGCCTTGACAGACTACAGCCCACCCTACCTTTATACATCAGCAGAGAGTCAGGAGTTTAATCAATGGTAATGGCCGCCCTTCCATTTGTCTCCTCTCTTTGTCTGTGTGCATCCAACCAAAGTACTGAAGTAGTGTGAAAAAAAAAAATTTAAAAAAAAGCGGACGACACAATTTTAACTTTACCTCTGGGGGAGGGTTTTTTTTTTTTGCAGCTTTTACTGGCTCTGGTTTCAGGTACACTTTCAAATGTGACATCAGCATCGAAACAACGCACAGCTCATTCTGCTTTTAAACACGGTGACAGGTATTTCTCTCACATCATGAGGAATGTCCAAGACTTTAATGCTTCATTGTTTCATTAATTTTGACCGTGTATGATCTACAGTTAAGTCAAGTTTTTTGTTCTTGATTTAAATTCAGTTTTATTTTGTAAATATGATATGCTTTTGTTTTAATTTCTAAATGATTATGCATCATATACAGGTAAAAAAAACAACATTATTTTAATGGAAGCATGACATAAATGCTTAACTTCAATGCCCTTATTTTCTCTGTGTAAAAATAAATTAATTCTGTATTTTGAACTTCTGTCTTCCTGCCTGTTCTGTTACTTTTCACATTTTATAAGCCATTGATTCCGTCATAGACAACAAGTTCAAACTGAAACCCATTTTAACCATGTACAGTTCAAGATCAAGCACTTTATTCTTACTTTTATCATTAGATACAAACACTTTGCAGCAAACAGTGTGTTGTTTTGTATGAACAAAGCTCCTAATAAACAACAGTACATACTGGTGATGCTTGAATTGTCTCTGTCGAGTCTCTATTGCACGTTTTCATACTGAACTAAGGGGGAGAAAACAGAAAGAACCAGAGTTGTTGGTGAGTTGTGAGTTCAGTCGGAGGCTGAACCGAACACACACACAGGCAGTGATTGTAGGAACTGTTGGAATCTGTACAGTCGGTGCACCACCTATGTGAAGCAAAAAACACAAAGCATAAAACACTTTTTCACATTCGTGCAAATGATACAAGGTAAAATTTTAATTGCTTTCTGTCTGCACCCACTGCAAAGTACAAGCCCTCAAAACCTTCTCAATCAATGAAGGGAAGTCAAGGGTTCCATTATAAACACAATATGTCCTGACAGTCTCACAGCAGATTTGTCTTTGCTTGTTTGAAGTGGGCGGGCAGAGTTGGGAAAAGATGATGTCATCTACTTCTGTTCTACCAATCAGAATTCAGCATAACAGAATCAGCATCTGATGAAGGCAGTGATGTTTGAATTGTTGGAAACAAACAACTCTTTTAACTCACTGGGGAGACACAAGTCATCGTCTCTGCTAACTCGCCCACTGACTCTGTCCTCCCACCTGCTATTAGCTTCAGTGAGGACTGCGAGGACGAGACTATTGTGCAACTCTTATTTGTGGAAGTGTATCAAGGTAATTACTGTGTTACCTAACCCTGTGAGAAAGTAAAGCCACAATGCTGCTAGTTTCAACTCAGTACTGAATATCACAGCCCAGAACCTGCACACAAATTATAACATAAAAAAAAAAAAAGCTTCACAATTCCAGCCGAAGTACCTGTGTCACTACCAACACTTGGTCCGGTAAAATAAATCTCTTGGGGAATTTCACCAAGTTATGGTCTCTGGTTTAAGTGGCTTTGAGTGAAGGCCTGTCTCCTGACTCTTCAAAAAACTCTGGGTCAATTTAAAGCTGGGCTGTTTGGTCAATGGTAGTCAAATCTGAAAACACCACACCTAAATAGATTTAATGTCTTTTTAAGTGTTAAATTCTATTCATCATAAAATGTATACTTTCTATAACTTAACTTTTACTTTCTTGTTTTTTTTAGGCATTTTGAACCATAACTACCTTGAGACAAGAAATGACTGGCATGTCATTAATTTTCCAGATGAACCACTGATCTTATAATTATTACTTGTATTGTAATTATATATCTACCAGGAATCTCTGAATTTATATATATATATTTTATGTTGTAATATGGTCAAAACTGAAGCCTTTCAGATGAGACCCTAGGTCCCCAATAATCTAACCCATACTTTTTGATTTTACACTTACATTTTGGAATTTTTCAGAACTCCTGTCGAACTCGTTACCAAGCAACCGTGACAACACATTGTATAAAATGTCGTGAAACCTACCTCTGTTGTAAGTAGAGTGCACTGTACTTCAAAGGAAGTTGACAAAACGGGGACCTAAGGAAAATTTTTACCCTGTAGTACTTGAACATGTGAATCTGACCCCAGAAACGAACCTGCACCCTTAAGACAAACTGAGCAGAAAGGGAGGAGAGATAAAAAAAAAAAAAATAAAAAAAAAAATAAAAAGAGGGGGGAAAAAAAGGAGGCGGCAATGGAAAGGAGGTACTGAAGTCCATCTGCACTTTGAGTGTTACTGGCTGTTGTATAAGCGCCCCCAAGTGGCCGAACTTTGCCACTACAAGCAGCAATCACCTCTCAATGAAAGGTTGATGGTTTGGGTTTTTTTTGCCCTGAAATATAGATACCAATGTCATGAACTGTCCCCAGATGTTTTTCTGGTTATCTGACGCTTTAGGGTTGTGGTTCCCAACCAGCAGGATTCCTTTTTTTTCTTTTTCATTCTTTTTTAAAAATTCCTAATCTGTTTTTATCATACATTTTCTCTTTGGGCTCCTAATATAAAATGAAAAACATAAAAAAACTGAGCAAAATCTAATCTAATCAAAATCCTCTCATCATTTTGATGTAACGATAAGCAATTAAGGAGATGGTGGTGGAAGAAGACCTCAGATCTTTTACTCAAGGTTACTAGTGTACAAGACTTCCCAAAAAGGTTAACATTAAAATTATCTATTGGTGCCAGGGGAAGCTTTCTGTATTTCTCAGTATACTACACTTTTACTGTCTGGTGTCCGTGCAGAAACCATTTCACAGTTTCGACATAAACATTCCAGCTCTGTCCCAGTTTTTTTCTTTGCCGTGTGACATCAGCTGACAGGAAGTGACCATGCACCCAAGCTGCTGCGCAAAGCATTGCAAATCTTGTAAACCCTGGACTTCTCATTATGTAGAATGACAATGTCAGTTTAAAAACAGCACATTATATTACTGAATGCAGCGATTAAAGTGGAGCTTTATTAACTAGTGGTTAGCTTAACCTCAAAGTTGATATATTAAAAGTTAATTTTAAATTCCTATTAATGACCTAAGCATGCAAAGTTATCAAGTAAATGTACTGGAGCAGAAATTAAAGTCAGTTAGGAGATAATGTACATACTAGAGTAATATACTATAGGTATCAAAGCCCTGCTATCTGGTTGAATTATATATATATATATATATATTTTTTTTTTTTTTTTTTTTTTTATTTATTTATTTTATCAAAAGGGGAAAGGCATCTAAATTAATTGTGTTTTTTATGTTAAATCTTGATCTAAAAAGCTGTCAGCTAAATGTAGTGGTGTAACATGTACAGTATTTGCCTCAAATGTAGTGAAGTATAAAGTTGAATAAAAGGGAAATACTCAAGTAAAGTACCTTGGAATTGATTACGTTCAGTACTTGAGTAAATGTACTTAGTTCCATACCCCCCGTGCATAATGTTCGTAGATTAAGTTGAACTGTATTAGTTATAGAGGAAAAACCTGAGCCTCTTTTGAGAAATGAGTGCAATTATTTGATTTAGCAGCACAGTGAGCTCAATGGCAACAGGTCCAGGTCTGGATCTGGGTCCTGACTTAACGATTTTGTGCTAAAAAAAAAATGGAGGAGAACAACACATCCACGCAGACTGTACTGAGACTCAGTGTGAGTGACAGCGCTAACCTCTGATCCTCTGCGCCTCATTAACATGATTGATAATTAGAGCGATGTCACGCTTTAATCCTCCCCTGCTGCTCTTTTACGTCTTTACAGTCCATCACAAAACCTAACCAGGTGAGAGCTTTATGGCTCTTAACGCCCTAACATGATGGGTAAAGAGGGAAACTTTTTAATGTTGAATAAGTATCGTCTCCTGGCCACTCTAACAAGTCATTTCCCCTCCCGTCAGTCTCCCTGCTGTCGTCCATCCTTCTCTCCTCGGCGGTTTTCTGATGCTGGTTAATTAAGCGGGCCGTCACACCCCCTGTCATCAGCGTCCGTGAGGCAGAGCAGCTGGGTGACCTCTGTGACCTCTGTTAAGACTTCTAATGGCTGACTTGGATCTTTCCTAATAAGGTGGTGTGTGTTCATCCTCATGTAGGTTAAGTGAGTGTGTGTGCGCGGGCTTTCATGTGTGTGACACCCTGTGCATGTGCGTGCCCTCTCTCCCGGCCTCACTGGCTGTCTGTGGCCCGGGGCTGTGCGACCAGAGCCGGGGACAGTGTGTGTGTGCTCGGCAGGGGACAGTATTTAGGCACTGGGAGCTGTGGCCGGGGGATCTCTGCTCCCATAATGAGCTGTTGTGTGTTGTGGAGCTGTGAAGCAGCTCGCTGGGGGGACAGAGGAGCATTGTGTGGCACTCAGCACAACTCGGCAAAGAGGGCCTGACGGATCCGGGCTGGGAAGAACCACGGGGCAGACATCTTCTGACTTCTGTCTGTCTGTCTGTCTGCTTCTGTCTCGTCTTTTCGTCTGTTTTGTTTCTCTTTTACCATTTGACGTCAGAACAATTTATCACCTACCAGCCTTTATAAGGGAAAAAAATCCCCGTCCGTGTCTTGTGTTTAAGTTTGTTTTTAGTTTAGTCAGTCTGTCTGTGTGGTGTGTTTTTACTGTCATTTACTTTTACTGGATTCTTTTATTATTTTCCATGCATGTCTATGTGAAGCAGATTGTAACAGTGTGTCAAAATAAAGCTTAAATTACTCACATATCAACAGCTAAACTGTTGCCTTGCTTTAAATAGAACATTAATGTTGTTCTGGCTTTGTAAATACATTATCCCTGGTTTGAGGGGGTCAACCCGCCACTGTCTCCCCTTATTTCCTGTTGTCTCTCCAGTGGTTTCACAGAAGAGTCAAATGATCATTTATGTATGAGAAAAATCATACATTTTGAGATTTAATGAACTCAATAAAATCCTTTTGAATGAACTGGAAAATGCATCGTCACAGTGTTGAAAAGTGCAGTTTTTCTTACACCACAAAATGTAGATTTTTTGAGACAAGTTGTTCTCACAGGACAACTAAGTCAATAACCATCCATAAAGCAGCGGCCTCCAACCTCTGGGTCAGGAACCCATCTAATGGGTCATTGGCTAAAGATAAAAAACATAACTCTTATTTATTTCATTTGTCTCCACTGAATGGCTCTCATTGTTTGAAGTCAGATAAAGGCAACGCGAAATAGACGAATACATAAATACTAATAAATAACACACATTCTAATGTAATTTGGATTTAGCTGCAAACGGACCAGAGGTTTCAGCACTAAAGACAAAACTGAAACAGAATATCACCTGACATGGTAGGGCTATAAAGTCAGATATCGGAGATATATGAATTCCTTGTATTAAACTGTAGATGTCTTTTGAATGTTAATTTCTTCAGACGAAGCCAGGCTAGCTGTTTCCACCTGTTTCCAGTCATTATGCTAAGCTAGGCTAATCAGCCGCAGCCTGTATCTTTATATTGAATGGACAGGTGTGTGAGTGTCCATCTTCTGATCTAACTCTCCGCAAGAAAACAAATAATCAGGTTTTTCAGAATTGCAGACCTTTGTTAAGGTGGATCCTGGTTCATTACCTGTGACTCAGTCTTAAGCAGAAGCCTGTTGATAAAATGTCACTTTTGATCTTATATACAGCTCTGGCAGGAGTTTCAAGTTTTTTATTTATGTAAAAGTGGCAAAAAAGCAATGTAAACATAATCTATAAGAAAATTATTTAAAAAATTATACTTAAGTTAAGGTCCAAATGTATAAGCATCAACATACACTCGTAAGCCAATGTCAGAATGATACAAATCATAATATAATGTATTATGTATTAATGTGTTCATCACTTTAGCGTTGCACTGGTAAAAAGTGGCTCATTTTATAAACTACAGTTGTAGTAGCCAAATTCCACAATAATGTGTCATACTTTATTAGTTGATTATATTTTCTACTGATAAAAATATTCATCTGTTACTTATAGCCAAAGCTTTCAGATAAATGCAGTACAGTAAAACATGAGATAAAATCTGAAATATAAAGTTACAAGTATCTCAGAATTACACTTAATTGAGTAAATGCATTTCATTTAGCAGGTCAATCCAGCGCTGATTTAATGAATTTAATTGCTGCATTTGCATCAACATTTTACATTGATTGTTTTTGTTTCTGGCTTTGCTCTGGGGCGTTTGTAAATAGATATATTATTAAGTGTATCATAAATTCTGGACATACATGCAATCTATTCTTTATCTCTTTGTTGCTCATTTCCTTTTCTCTCTCAGGCTGAAGGGACGCAGCAGACCTCTGAACAAAAGGCCTTTCATGAAGCCCTGCAGTGAAATCATGATGCCGAACTGGAGTTTGTAGCTTCAATTTTTCCTAATAATTTTACAATATGTAACTTTAAAACCTTCCGTTCAAATGCAGGATGCATAATTCAGCTTTTATACCATTTTTCATGGAGATCTCTAAATTCTGCATTTGTAACGTGACCAACACAAGCAGCCCGCCAAGTCGAATGCATTACACTGACTTTGATTCTGATTGTCACATGCTTTGCACTGGTCAGCCTGTCTGTCTGCTCTGCAGCCTATCTGTCTGCTCTGAGTGTGTGTGAGACTCAACACCTGACTGTCAGTCCGTGTGTGTGTGTGTGTGTGTGTATGTGTGTACAGGTTGTTTTTGAGACAATCCGATCAACAGAGAATGAGGTAGCTCATATTTATACATGTCCCTAATAAAAAAAAAAAATAAATTACTGAATTTAAACATCTGACATGCTTGAAGCCATAAATCAGCATATTTCTCACTCCCTGCTCCCAAATATCCATCCATCTTTCTGTCCCACTGCCTTTTATCTGTCCCCCTACCGACAACAACAGAGCCTTTCATGTGGACATCTTTTGGTTGGAGCCCTCGGGCCCTCAGCGTCTTTCTCTTTCCTTCACACGGACTAATTAAATGTTCTGAGGAAAACTCATGATTGCAAAGCCTGCACTACTTTCTCTCTTCCTCTCTCTGTCTCTCCCTCTTTTCCCCATAAAAGCTTGTCAGAAAGTTCATACACAGCCCCTAATAAAAATCAAAGTTGTATTTAAAATTACATTCATTCATTCATTACATTCATTTTCACGGATATTTATTTGCTTTTGGATCAGCCAGAGTCAGACAAGTATCATGAAACCACAGAAGATCAAATATGGAGATCACATCACACTTATTTCATATATATTTACAACTGTTCAAAATGTACAGATGACAGGTGAAACATTTTTTTTATAACTTATCTTGCAGACTGCCTGTGACACCTTTTAAAAATAGGAAAAGAGGAAAAGGAAAGGGTTAAAAGAAGAACAGAAGGAGAATTAGGTGAACAGCCCATAAATTACATAAACATTAGAAAATCAAGCCAAAGAAGACACATATTCATAAAAAACCTTTCATGTTTATATTCTTCAACACACTGTACTGTTGAGGATTTCACATGAGTATGAGTAAGTGATGGCAGCTCCTCAGACTGATTATGAAACTGATGGAAAAATAATTTTCATCTATTCATCGTAATAAACCAGTTGTTTCAGTCATTTCACAAAGCAAGAAAAGTCACAATAAACCAATAATTCC
>JAOWBC010001255.1:22541386-22566468 GCA_028566105.1 Hypoplectrus providencianus | reverse complement strand
ACAGTCAACCAGGTGATTCTAATAAAGCACATATGAGAAAGATGAGTCACAGCATTAACTTTATCATGATTCCACCACGACTGCGGGCAGAATATCATGGAAGTTCTCTATCGTGATCAGTTTTCTACAGTTCTTTCACCTGTCAAAAATCAACCAGTAACCTTGTTCCTGATATTGCAAGAGGTTTTCTCTCTGCACTCTCATACTTAACACTTGTATAGTAGCAAGTGTTGATTTTCAAGCAGCAATTATCTGGTGTTGACAGGAGCTGATTAGACTTACAGCTTGTGAATTCATCCTCGGAGCTGAAGTGGCTCCGGCCCAGGTCTTTACATCCCTCTGAAGGTGTTAAAGCTCTGTTTCATACTGCGGGATGTTACATCTGCAGCCTCCTGTTAGAGTTCCTGTACATCTGAATACTACATCTAAATCATGATGGTGGACCTTTACCTCGTAGCGTCTTTGGCACTTAACAGTTTTGTCCCCTCTTCATCAGGAGTTCAACCCTGAAGAGTTTTACCATCTGCTGGAGGCGGCGGAGGATCACGCCAAAGAGGGACAGCTGATGAAGGCAGACATCCCTCGATACATCATCAGCCAGTTGGGGCTGACCAGAGACCCACTGGAGGGTAAGAGAATAAAACATGAAGTAATGTGAAAGGTTTATCATTTGTTCAACAAATCACACATAGAATAAGCACATACTTAAATGAATGGTTTATTGTCTTGTGTTTCCAAGAGACGAATGAAACGATTTATACCACTCTCATGTCTGTGCATTTATTAAAGAACTTAGTTTAGCTGGGCATGAAAGCAGTGAAAACATCTTTCTGACACTGTGTTGAAACTGTGGACAAAACAAACAGTAAATTCACCAGCCAGTCGTAATCTTACTGGGTTGCATTCGTCCCGAAGCGTCACACTTCTTTGCTGTAAGCTGTAATTCAGGTTTACTGGTTGTTCAGGATGTTGTGAAAAATCTGTCTTTGTACGGTCAATAATAGGTTTTTTGAGTACTTTGCCAGGTGTGTGTGTAGCAGCAGCTAGCTGTTAGCTTATGAACCTGTGCAACAGCTTCATTTCCATTGGATATCAGGATATTATTGACTGGAATAGGTTGGTACTAGCTGACATAGCTACATGTCATATTTTGTTTTACAGGAAGAAAATTCAGCACAGGAGAGATTTGTAGTTGAAGGAGTTGCCTGTGCACATTGCCTTTTTAAATCTCATCCTAAAACAAATCTTTGTTCTTTGACTTTTCATTCAATATGAGAGTTGCTTTACTGCTTTAAATATTTTATTGTTCTTTTGTCTTTCAAGCTGTTTTATTTGTGTGTGTTGACTGTGTAGTCTTATGTCTTTTGTTATTTCCCCTCATACAGTACAGTCCTTTTTTGAACAGTTTTTTTTCTAGATGTCATTATAAATAAATGAGGTTTGGATGAGGATGTAGGAGATGTAGAGTTTAGACTGGCTGGATCATTTGCTGGCTGGCGTTGCGACGGCATCGCTGTGTTTCATTAATCACCTCGGCTCAGACAGTCTCGTCCCCTAAACTCACATTTTAAACTCACATCTGCGGAGCCGCTCGGGGTCTCATCCATCAGGAGCTGTTCATTAGCTGATGGGTTAAATGACCCAGAATGACTCTTCACAATAAACCTCTGCGGTGTTAATCCTGAATCCATGGGAAATATGGGCCCTTCTCAGCTTATCTCTGCTAACAATGTGCCACTTGATATCTTGATCTTGCACTTTCTTTTGCACCTTCACTGTCATACAGAGGCACACATGCACACCCACATAGCTGCTTGCACACTTGCACACTCTTATTTCTTTTCTTGGCTCCTCACAGAGACAAGATCAGTTGTTTTCAGCATCAAAGAGAAACTGACAGAATATACGATTGTCAGCTCGGTGACTTTCATTTAACGTGCAGTTGATATCTACAGAGCGGCTTTGTTAAGGCTTTGCAAAGTTAATTATTAGTCAATTATTTCCCCGCTTCAACAAAACAGTTCTGTAATCAGTGTATTCTTGCAGCTGTCACATACAAGAGTGGAAAAACACTGAAAATTAGCTGCTGGTGCTGCTCGTGGTTTGAAGAGGTACAAAGTGAGGGGGAGGGACAGCTGAAGAGACAAGAAAAATTAATAGGAGGAAGCTATTTTAACTCCTGTTTTCTTTCTGTGATCTGACGCGTTTGGCCCTTCATCTGTTTTTAAATTGAATAGCTGTTTTGTTTAAGACGTCTGAGCAGCTGCAGTTTTTTTATCCGCTCGCAGCAGTGTGGGAGGCCTGGTGTTTTTCGCATTAAAAAAATGTCTCTTTTCATTTCAACACCAGGTTTGCTTGTTAACGGAAATGTTTCTCCACAGAAATCGTGAGCCTTGACAGCTATGACAGCGAGGGTCCGCATACTCCAGAGACCGATGACTCAGCAGAGGTGAAGAACAACCCGGCACAGACAGATCTGTGTTGCATGTATTCACACACATATACACACCACCATTAAAACACACACACACAGCTATCAAACCCATCAAAGAAACAAAGACACTGGAACGTTTAATTGGATTATGATTTTAAAATGTGTCATCAGGGAAAAGGGAGAGCCATCAAGCCGCCGAGCGAAGAAGATTTTCAGAGCATCAAACTGATCAGCAATGGAGCTTATGGGTAAGAAATTGTTTTAAACCTCATTAAACTCTTACAGAAACTTAATCGAAGCCAATTTAGCTGTGATATGGTGCTTTCAAAAGAGAAATATCTGTAGTTAACCTCAGTATGCTGTGGAAAGAGACTGAGACGTGAAAAATGGCACTATAATAAAGGTTCCAGGGTCAACAACCAGCATTACTTTAAGCAGTTTTGAGAACTTTGGCAGGTGTTTGTGTGTCTGTCTGTAGAGTTAGCTTGTCACCAACTTAGCATCTAAATCACAATTACTGTTAGCGCTGCGCCACCGATCGATTGCCAGGTGGATGATTAGTTGAAATTGGTTGGTAGTAGTTTACATAAGCACACATCTGATGTTTTCCAGGTAGAAGGTATGATGGAGTTTTGATTTTTGGGTTAGATACGGATATAGTTAGACATAGATACTTTTTTAACAAGTCAAGGCTTGGAATATATATATACAGAAGATTGGAATAACTAAAAGAAAACAATGGTGGAAATGGTGTAACATCACAATCATACTAACAGTCAGAATATCAGAGGTCCTTTCCTGAATTTTTTTTTTAACATATTAAGGAAAAGAACAATCCGATAAAAGGTATAATAATACAAGCAAAGCAGGTCACATGAATACAGCAAACATTTAGATGCTGGTGAACAATTTTTTTTTCACCTTTATAATTAAAATTCGAAAAAATACATCCAGGACTTAAAGTAGCTGGCAAAATTACAGATGGAAACGAAATAAGAGGGAGTGTAATATATCCCCTTATTTAGTTTGACATATATTGATCTAAAAGGATGGAAAAGGCATTTTTCATTTCGTGGGAACTTCATACATTTAGAGCTGTAAGAAGAACATAACAAAGACCAATAACATGTGCAACCAATAGTGGATAAAGAAATGAAACTATAATTATTTATACAAATTATAATAGTAAAATCTGTAAAACTAAAAAAATGAAATGATCTGGTGTTCAAAACAACCACAATGTGTGAAATGCACAAATCCAGCTTGCAAACTGCTTTTTGCAAAGGTTTATCATAGGCACTATGTATTTGGTGCATTTTGGTGCCCTAATCAAACAAACCTCATTCCAACAACAGTAACAGTACATAAAGGAAAACATACATGAGCTTCCAAAATTGAGTTAAGGATTAAAAATTCAAAGGTTACCAGTGTGGGGCTTGACATTTGGTGCCATTTTTAAGTCTTAGTATCCATTCAGCCTCACTGTCTAAAATTCATGTTTTAAAGCAAATGGCATATCCTATCTACTTTTACATCTTCAAATATAAAAGTTTCTGTTGCTTTCTGTCCTCTAATCCTCTTCTTGGCGACCTTAGTCCCCTCATTTTTGACTTCTCTGTGTCGCCTTGTCCTCAGTGCCGTCTACCTGGTGCGCCACAGAGAGACACGTCAGCGTTTTGCCATGAAGAAGATCAACAAGCAGAATCTGATCCTGAGGAACCAGATCCAGCAGGCGTTCGTAGAGAGAGACATCCTCACCTTTGCAGAGAACCCGTTTGTCGTCTCCATGTTCTGCTCCTTTGAAACGCGGAGACATCTATGCATGGTCATGGAATACGTGGAGGGTAAGGGGGCCGGATTTGGTTTGGCTGCAGACTTTTATTACACTGAGGGAGGACTCAAGGTGATGATTTATGACCACTTTGAGAGGGTGACTTTCTTCTTTGGTTCGCCCTTGCTTTGTCTGTGTCAGGGGAACATTTTAGATCAGGTTTCTTTTCTTTGCAGTTCATTCTGGATGAGAAGTGTCAGCTAAACACCTTAATAACAAATGGTGATTTAATCTGCTCAGACTCAGAAAATGATATGTCGGAGATGAGATTCTTATTTCACTATCAGAATGATACTCGACCATCAAAGTCAAACAATGTCAGTGGATTCGGGGCAGCATCTTCTGTTCTGTGTTGGTGCTCAGACACACTGAGGCATGAAGGGTAGTCGTGAGTGAGTCATGTGGGATGATGATGCCAAACGTGCTGTAGGGGTGCAAACTTGGATTATAAAACAAAAAAATAAGGATAGAAACATATGAAATAAATGTCCGTACCCAGTTACAAGCATGGGAACCAAAAATATGAACACTTTTATAATGAATCATATTATCCTTCTTGTCTGCCTCATCACCGGATTAAATTAAGTCATCCTGAAGACTTTCTGTGCCTCAGTACAGTTTGTGTGAATAATTTTCATTCCGCCGTTCTCTAGCAAGTGTTGATCTCTCCACTGTGAAAGTATGAAATGGATAAATCCTCTCACACTTAATTTGTGGTGTTATTCTGTTCACAGGTGGAGACTGTGCCACTTTGTTGAAGAACATCGGGGCTCTGCCTGTGGAGCTGGCAAGGATGTACTTTGCTGAGACAGTTTTAGCTCTGGAATACCTTCACAACTACGGCATCGTTCATAGAGACCTCAAACCTGACAAGTAAGTGTTTAAGCAGCTGAAATTCATTTGTATTATTAACACTGAATCACATGACTATTTGTAATGTAATAGGGATCCCAGCACAAACCCACAGAAAATTGTCCTTTATGGTGCCTTTTATACCATCCTGACATTTATCCAGGCCAAACAGTACATGGCAGTATTTGGATAAAACATTATTGTAGCATGTTTGATTTTGTCTTGCCTACAATGCCGTTTTTCCTTGATGTTGTTAGCATACTTAGACAAGTCGCGCTGAGTAGAAATACTTATGGTATATAGAATAATTATAAGATAAAAAAAAATTCCCCTAAATTCTAATTAAACAGAGTTTGTGTGGATATTAAAATTAAATAAAATTATGTGGCTAATGTTCTATTGTTTTTAGGTGAAAAAAGTCATCTCAAAAAGTAATATGTTGGCAATATTTTTTATTATTATTATTTATTTATTTATTTATTCATTATTAAATTTATTAGCTAGTTCACTATCAAACATCAACATATAGAAGGCAGAATTCTGGTTTTATAGAAAGCATCTGTTTCAACAACACACATGACGGACACAAACAGCACCACTACAGAGTAACACAGAAAGGTTGGAGACTCACTGCTGGAGTTCTCAAGAGCAGACTAAAGCTGCCAGGCTGCAAATGCTGGCAGAAAAAGAGACTGCCCCCTCCAGTTCAAAATACATTGAAAAAAAAAAAGATGAATAATTAATATAACGCAGGAAAATAAAAAAACAAAACACACATGGGTGTAGAGCTGCCTGTCAGTTTTCAAGATAACAGAGGATACACAGAAGTTTACACAGAGTTTAGCATAGATATATATAAATTCTGTTTATTGAAACAAATCTGTTCAGTGTTCAACATAAAAGGCATTTAATCATCCACCTCATCAAAGACTTCTAGTTTAAAGTGTAATTTGTATTTTTTTTTCCGTATTTTTACTGTTTTAAAAATCATACCACTGGGATTTTGAAATACCTGATTATAACATAATTGATGCAGTCAAACTTAGATCTTAAAGCACTAAAAGCCCAGTTTACCCTCTTAAGTATATCTTAGCTTATCGTCTTCAAAAAATGGATGAAAAAGAGAATTTCTTGAGGAATAAAGGTCCACGTCTGTCTCAGTGAAAGGTCGTCTGTGCATTCATCTGCAGCACATTAGTCTCATGTGTCCATATCTCCACTTAAACACTCCCTCTGCCATATTATACATAACCTTCCCTCAAAAGCAGTAAATGACAATCTGTGACCCTGAGACATGTTTCAAAATAAGCACACACTTCATTATATACGGTTGTTAGTGCGGTGAGCCAGAACTGAATGGCTGCTTTCTCTCCTCACAGTCTACTGATCACCTCAATGGGACACATCAAGCTGACAGATTTTGGCTTGTCCAAAATGGGTCTGATGAGCCTCACCACCAACCTGTACGAGGGACACATTGAGAAAGATGCCAGAGAGTTCCTGGATAAGCAGGTACAGTACGTAGTGGCAGCATGGATTTTATGAAGGAAGAAAGGCTGCAAACGAATACATTCGTGAATGAGGTGTGTGTAGCTCTGGATGTTTGCTGGGTGAACAGCTGGCATTCACAGCATTATTTCTTCTTCTCCAGCCACGTGTGCCAACCTGCCGAGGCATCTGGCAAAATCAACAATCTCCAAATGCATTACAATGTGTTCTGTGTACTCTGAATTAATTCATCGTTAATGACCTCCATCTCCATCACAATTCCATTTCTATCAATTATAGTTACTGTTTACGCTCCGAATAAAAAAGGTCATAATCAGTCCGATAAGTCGGCTCTTCTGGGTGGAAGTAGGCATCTGTTTGTCTGCCAGTAATCAACTGACATCTGTGGGGGAAACAGACCGGGGCTGCGCTGCTTCTCAAGGAGATTCTGATTAGAAAATGTTTCTCATTCACTCAATAATGATGTCTCTGTCTCACACACTCACACAACTGCATACATTTCATATTCTCCTTCAGATTTCCCCGACAGAAAGTCATTACAGAACAGTTTTTGCATGTGAAAATGTAACAGATGACTTAATGCTACACCCAGACCAATACGGGATGTTTTTAAGACCGATGCTGATACTTTTAGTGGAGGTAGAATTATCAGATATAATTGATATCTGATATGGTGGTGGATATTTTATATTTTTAATTAAAATGGAGTAAAAGTAGACCTTTTTTTTGTGAATTGTGCACTGAATTTTCACTATTCTGCAAATATACCCAGAGAGCTAGTTTATTAGATAATATTTAACATTACTATATATTATTTTACATTATTCAAACAATGTATTACATTGTCATCCGATTCTAAACAACGAGAAGAGGAAATAATGACTAAATAGGAATAAAATAGGGTAAAAATAAACATTGTTATTGTTCAAGGTCAGTCAATTGCTGACTATTAAAAAAGTCTACAAAAAGTACTACAAAAATAAATTGCGAACACCATTTTTAAATCACAAAAAGCAACATTTTCTGCATTATTTGTTCTGTAAAAAACTTTTTATAAAGGCCCATATGGAACAGCAGGAAGGAGGGTATTGTTTTTACTTACTGCATTGTTTGCACCAATTTTAAATCTTTACTTGCTATAATAGATTTATTTTTATTTTTATATATTTTTGTCTTGTACCTTCAAAATATTTTTATATTATCTTGCTGCATATTATTATTATTGATCTCTTGCTGTTTTTTTTCTTTTTTATATATATATATATGTAACTACGATGACAATAAAGCCACTTATGTCTTAAGTCTTACAACATTCACCTTGTACATATGTATGTTTGCAAAGCAGCCCCAGAACAAATTTCTTTCCCTCTCTAATTGATTAATTTCTTTGTCCATCTCACCTTCCGGCTCATTCTTTCAGGTGTGTGGGACTCCAGAGTACATCGCTCCAGAGGTGATCCTCCGTCAGGGCTATGGAAAGCCGGTGGACTGGTGGGCCATGGGCATCATCCTCTATGAGTTCCTGGTGGGCTGTGTGCCTTTCTTTGGAGACACTCCAGAGGAGCTGTTTGGACAGGTCATCACAGGTGAAGAGACAGTGTGAAACTTACCTTTGTTTCTATATTTATGTAGAGACTCTCAGACTGCAACTTAGGAAACCTCAGAAGCTGTTCAGGATGTTTTCATTCAGCTGGGTTGCTGGGTTATTGTCTTCCATCGTAGTAAGTGGGTCATAGTCAGTGCACTTCACTATTTCAGGACTACAACAAAGTTTCAAAAACAAATTGTGGAAGTTGTGTGTGCTTTAGGGATCTGTACAGTGTTCCTATCCACTAACATATGATCTACTCTGAGTTTTTAAACCTCAAGATCTTGAACACTGCTCTAGAGATATTTTTTTCTGCTGTGTTTAAAGAGAAACTTATAAACTTATTCTTAAAATTTTTTTTTATCCTGATGGAGACTTCTCCCTGTGTGTGACAGTTAGGAACAATAAAAAAAAAAGAATTACAGGTAAAGAAAAACAATCTGGATAAGTTAGTTGCAAAAACAAGCGCTTTTAGTGGACGTTCATTGATGGTGTACAATTGCACTAAAGGGTTATGTTGCAGCCTGTTACTTAGCTACCAGCTGCAGCACTCTTGCTCGATTTTGGACCGAGTTTGAAAAGTTGTTGTCCCAATTTGTCTCTTAAACACAAAAATAAGGATAAATTGGGTCCAAGATGAGAAATGTCACAGCTTTTCTTTCTTTCTCCTGGTGACAAGCAGGTATTTGGGGAAAGAGTAACCTATAATTTGTCATTTTCTTCAGAAGGATACCATTTCTCCCATGACCTTCTGCTCCCTCTCGCTTTGTCTCTGTTAGATGATATAGTTTGGCCTGATGGTGATGACGCCCTGCCTGCAGACGCCCAGGGCCTCATCTCTGCCCTGCTGCAGACCAACCCTCTTGTGAGGTTGGGTACAGGTACACGCATTGCATTAATCTGATGTCAGAGTTTTGATCTGCACATTTTTTTGCATTGGTATTAGGAATGCATAGTTAGGTACACATTTTTGTTGTTGTGTTTGCTTTGAATGTTGATTTAAATTGGCATTATTCTGAAGCTGCAGCCTATTCCAGAGGGAAAATGTCAGTCTTTCATAGCTAAGTGCTCCACTATGTTTACTAGGTAACTGTTTTTCTGTTTGATGTTCAGAGAGTCGTCTCTTTTTAGTCCTCTCAATGAAAGTGGAGACAGTTGAAAGCAGTGAGAGTGAAGCAATACAGGAGAAAACAATTAGCTGAAAGTTGCTATGTAGAGCGGAGGAAAATCAACAGATAATTCTCTGAGGATCTGTTTCATACGACACCTCTGACTGACATTTAAGCAGCTTTAAATCTGCTCTCCATCCATGCTGTATAATAACTGAGGCTGACCAGTGGCGCTGTTTGTGCCGCCAGGCGGAGCATTCGAGGTGAAGCAGCACGCCTTCTTCACAGAGCTGGACTGGAACAGTCTGCTGAGGCAGAAGGCAGAGTTCATCCCTCACCTGGAGTCAGAAGAGGACACCAGCTACTTTGATAGTAGGCTGCTCTGGATTTATACGTCTGTAAAGTACAGCAGTGACATTGATATTAGCTTTATGGGTTGTACAATAATTTTCTGACACCGCTCCAGATAGAAATGCGGTTTTCATGTTGAAGTGACAGCTCTTATATTTCATCCTCTCCCTCTCTCTCTCTTTCCCCTGCCAGCACGCTCGGATCGCTATCATCACATCAATACGTACGACGAGGATGACACCAATGATGATGAGCCGGTGGAGATCAGACAGTTCTCTTCCTGTTCTCCCCGTTTCAGCAAGGTTTGACTTTGTCTCCCCCTGCCACTCTCTCGTCATTCCTCCCCCTCTTACTCCCTCAGCCTTTTACATTTTTTCCACTGTACTTACCTGTTATATTTCTTTTTTTCATCACTCTACACTCTCTCTTGCCCCCTAAAAAAGAGAAAATCATCAGACATCTGTATCATGCAGCCGCATTTTAATAATTATGAGACACTGACAAGCAGCTCAGTAGTTTTCTGCACTATGGATCCATTTGCATATTTTTACATTATTACTTATTTATTGCATTTTTAGTATCACCTGTGGTTGAGCTTTTAGTTTGTTTGTTTTTTGTTGTTGTTTTGTTTTTGCATTTAATTTCTGGTCTTGTCCCCTTTAACTCTGAATTTAAAAAGTGAACCAGCAGGAGTAAACATGAAGTTATACGGACTGACAGATGACGGATGACTGACGGATGTTTTTGGCGATTGTCACCCTCTCTGTGCCATCACGGCCGACTTGGGGAATGACAGCGGTTCATGTAGCTCCTGAATGCTTCTAAAGTGTGTATTACTGTCTCTGGTTTCACCAAGAGCTCCAAAATTAGCAAATTTAGTGTGATTGGATTGTAAATTAACCATGTTATGAATAATGATTCCTAGGTAGACGTGGGAAGAAAAGTCGGCACCTTGTACTTGCTGTGAGATCGTTGTCATGCACCTTTTAATGGATTTATCAACTACTGTACACAGACACAGCATGAATAACAGCTTTTGCTGACGTGCATACCTGTTACTGTGGCTACCAAAGGATTATTCATACATTTGTCATGTATATTTTGCCATATACAGATTATACAGGTGTAAGATCACTTCCTGAACAGAATGACAATCTGCAGGTGATCTGTTTAGTTGTTAAGCTTTTGAAATTGTGCTAAAATCGCACATCTGCTATTATTAAATCATGTGGTTTGATAAAATGAGTTGTTTTTAAATGGTTATGTTTGAAAGCAGTTTCACTGTACAGAGGGCAGCAGCAGAAGGCTGGACTCAGGTCTCTTGCTGCGCTGCTGTAACTGTTACACCATTTCTTCTTATTCCTTCTGTCTCCTGCTTCTATTTTAAGCCACCCAGAGGCCCACATATCTTTAATCTCAAGGCCTCGCTCCACAGATGTGTGTTTAATGACCCAGACAATCTTTCATCCTTTTTTTTTTCTCTTCTCATCCACTCCTTTATTGGCAAAATCTCTTTTTATTCTGTGCCTCTCTCACACAGCGTGCCAGCGTGTTCTTACTGCCACACGTTCCCTCTCGGGTGGGATTTTCTCACCTCCTGCTGCCTTTTTCTCTCTCTCAACTCTCCCCCACCTCCGCCGTCTCTCCCTCCCTCTCACATGCTCTGTTGTTCCATCTGCCTTCCCTCTGTCTTTCACCTGGTCCGTCCTCTCTTGTTTGGGTTGTGAGATCTTGAAGAAGCTCTTCAGAAAATTGAGGGGCTCCATTTCAATTAAATTTGAGATCTGTTTGAAGTTACAATCGAGGGCTGTTGAGTGGCCTTGCTCGAGCAAAGCAGGTGAACAAAGACCTCGGCTGAATGCACACACATACTGAGGTCACACACACGTTTCTAAATTATTATATTCTACTAATATAGAGCAGCAATAATTATTTTAAATTGATAACATTTGATACAAAAGGCCTGCAATTTACAATATTCAGCTTCTCTAGTTCAAAATGAAGTAATGAACACTGAGAGCAGTGTTTACAGTAATTTTAGATCAGCTAGCGGACAGAATAAGGTACTATGCAAAGTAGGTAATATAGCTTTTATAAAATGATTACTCCATTCAACTGGAAGATAAGAGAGATAAGATAAGATATATTTTCTTGATCCTAATCAAGACAGCAGTTCAAATGCAGAGATTGAGATAACTAACTAAACTAAAAATAGAATGATGATCAAATAAAATAGGATCTGTAAGACAGCAATAAACAACACTAAAGCCACCAGTGTGCCAAAATTAGTACACATGAAATTGGCAGTGATGTGAAACTAGATTAATGTTAGGATAAAACATACAGTACACAGACATATGTACATTTCAAAAAGGTTGCATAAAAAAGACAAAGCAACACAGAAATTGAGTCATTTATTGATAACAGATCATCATTCTTCCACCAAGCACTCCAGACATTTGGCAGAACTGTTGCCTAGCAACACATAGATGCAGCGTGATAATTAACGTTTATCTGGATATCTCTGGTAATCATGCAGTTCACTTATGTCAGCTCTTATTTCTGCTGGTGCTGCCTTGTTTGACTCATAGTTTTTTTTTGTTTTTTTTTTCATTTTGTTAGACATTTGACATTTGACATTTAACACACAAAAAACAAGGTAAAACTAAGAGGATACTAGGTATAACAACAGAGACGTTAAAATGGCATAATTAGGGGAGTATTATATTTTAACTATGTAGCTTGCACTGGCTGTCTTTGTATTTGGGGGCAAAAAGTATCTAGAAATGTAAACAGCTATAAGTCATGATTCAGTTTTCCAGTTACTCTCCCTTTGGTAGTGATCAGTCAAGAGTTACAAGGGACAGTCAGACAGTATATCTGAACTCAACTGAGGAAAATAGCATAGCAATGCAATAAATCAATTACCTTATATACTTGTATGTATTATAAGGCAAGGCAAATCCAGTTTTTCATATAGCACATTTTCAATCAAAAGCAATTAAAAGTGCTTTACATACTGTAAGCATAATGTATCATATCTCTATTTGTTTGAGAAATAATTCTGTATTCATATTTCTGTTTGTACACATGTATCTCTGTTGACTTAAGACTTGTAATGTCTTATATTATAGTTGTATATTTAATGTAGTGTACTTTGTTAAAACTTATTTTATCTACATGGTTACTTATTTCTATTTGTTTTATACAGCAGTAGCTGTGACAAAATCAATGTCCTCCGGGGATCCATAAAGTAATTCTAATTCCGGTTATGGCAATCATGCAAAATAAATACAAACAAAAAAGGCAATTTAAAAAGAGAGAAGAAAGAAATTTAGTTGAAGAATGATAGTGGTACAGAAATGAATGAATGAATGTAACATCTTAAATGACTTTGGAAAGTTTTAAGCCTTTATTCAGTTTTATTATAATAATTGTAAAATAAGTGCCACAGCACTGTAACCTCCACTCAGCAGTTTAATTGTCCCCGAGCTGTTAATAACCGCTGACGGACCAGATGATGATTGATCTGACTGTGTCCCCCTGCAGGTGTACAGCAGCATGGAACATCTGTCTCAGCTGGAGCAGAAAGCGACGACCTCAGTGTCTCGCAGGGAGCACAAGGGCCCGCGGGAGGACAAGGTGACCAAAAGAGAGAGCCTGGGGAGCTTCAGCATGAGAGACAAGAGCTGGAGGACGGGATCTCCTGAGATGTGAGTTCTGAGTGAGAGGGTCATGGAGGCATATATGTAAATGAGGCAGACGCTCTGTGTTCTGCAGACGGGACTGGAGGGTTTTTCTTTTTCAGCAGCCGGGCTGTCACATACCCCCAGTGTGCCTGAATAACTCGCTGACACCAATTGTCTCACTTCTTATAAAAAAAAAAAGAAGTTTGTGCGAGAGTTCACACTCACTTTGAGTCAACAACAGATGACAGATCCCACCTTTGCAAACTTTGGAAAGTAGGAAAATTGGAAAGGCTGGTTTATATGACTCATGGAAATCCAGTATGGCTCAGATGTTTCACTTTATCATGTGTCACTTTTCTCATGATTTGATTTGTTTCATGAGTAAACATGAAAAAGTTTTATCAAATACAGTGTGTAGTTTTCTATTAATGACACACAAAAGACTAATTACTGGTGCTTTGAAGACTAATGAACACAGGTATTTTATTGCCTCTGTATTTGTACCCTCAGGAGTTTACTGATTGATCATTTGACAGTTATTAGTGTTCTGTTATAGTCAACATCTGTCGACTCTGGTGGTGATGTTTCCTACTGGATTGAAAAAAAACCTCTCATTACCCTGCATGAAGGCTTTTAGTTTTTAGCCCTTCAGAATGAAAAATTTACGATCACCCTGGGATCCAGATTCATTAAACATAATTCTGCAGTTTGCCTGTCGTGCTTTGAAGCAGCTTGCACAGACTGCAACCTGCTGAGTCCAGACCACATGTTATTAACTGACACATTTCAAATTGAGAGCATACAGCAGAAACAGACTGCTAATAACTCCATTTCATCCCAGTCTTTAAGAAGCATACATCTGGATTCTCTGCACATGTAAAATAGAGAATTCATTCATACATTCTACATTCATAATGGATAGAAAATTTGATAAGGTGAAGGTGGCTTATCATTCTTTACCTTACATATTGGATTTTTTTCTCCCATATCAAGTACAATTTATCAGAA
This sequence comes from Hypoplectrus providencianus, assembly GCA_028566105.1. Classification (NCBI taxonomy): domain Eukaryota; kingdom Metazoa; phylum Chordata; class Actinopteri; order Perciformes; family Serranidae; genus Hypoplectrus; species Hypoplectrus providencianus. The sequence continues at coordinate 22,552,097 of JAOWBC010001255.1, read as the reverse complement.
TCTTGCAGGCTATGATTACTTTTTGGCTACAGTTCATTACATCCAGTCATTTCTTTAATTAACGGTTCCCTGGGGAGTTTTTGTAAACTAGGGAAAGGTATTTTTACATTCAGTGTTACTCCGTTAAATGCAGTGTGTAATCATTGAGCTTTAACAAATGTGTTGCATGCATCATGAAACATTTGCCATTATGTGCATCCATGTTTAATAGTGAGCAGTCATCCTCTGTTCTGCCTTTGCTGGCATGCTGTAGAATATTTATAACAAACAGAATATAACTAACAGTAAGGAATAGATATGAACATTTGGAAACAGTATTCTTAATCGAAAAAGTATTCAGATCTTTTGCTTAGCTAAAATTCCTAATACAACACTGCAGAATTACCCCACTACAAGTAAAGGTCCTGCATTCAAGACTGAAGCTAAAGTGCAAAATGACCAGCTTCAAAGTGCTCTTATGTTGTGATGTAAAATGGATCCTCCCAGATTGCTTTATTTATTTTAAACATATTACTAGATGGTCTGTATTGATGCCCTTATGTAAGCCGTGTTTAATTTTGTAAAGACATTGCTCTTTTTAGCAATGACTTAAGTCTAATTATTTTAAATTCATCATGGTTTTATGTTAAATCTTGACCTTTGAAAAAACTAAAGCTGGCAGCTGAATTTAGTGGAGTAAAAAGGACAATGTTTGTGTTTTTTGTAGTTCAGTACCTCAGGAAATGTCCTTGAATTCCACCACTTGTATTAGCAGTAAAAATAGAGTGAAATGAGATACTAAATATGTACATTATCAGCAGTAGATGGACTATGGATGGTGTTACCTTGGTGCAGGGTTCATCTTTGAGAACACTCATAGAAAGCCTGCTATTGGTCAACTACTTAAAGCACATGGAATTATCATTTTCCTGCTTTTTCTAATTTTTAGCAAGTCATCATCTAGATTATTGTTAAGGTGTGCACAATTGGTTTTAACTATAATTCAAGTGCTCTGACTGTACTGACTTTCTTTAAATATTATTTTTATATGATTATAAACTTTGAATGTTGTTATATTAATCAACATCAGCGGAGGTGATATGGATGCCATTTTTATCCTCTTTGCTATCAGCATTCTAACATGATCACAATGACTAAAATGCTGGTGTTTACGGTGTAGCATGTTAGCATGCTAAGCTTTACTAGTTAGCACTAACATAGCTATACTAACCTATTCTCTGATTGTGTCTGCTCTATTATTTGCACTTGTCAAGCATTAGTGTGTTGTTGGATAATGGAAGCTCACAGATCTTAAATGTCCACCTCTCTGTGTCCTTGTCTTGCAGGAAGCGCCTGTCTTGCTCAGAATCCCTCTACATGGAGGGCGATGCGAGCCCTCCTCTTGCTGCTCGCCGACGTTTCTCAGCGCTGATGGATACACATCGTTTCGCTTCACCCCAAGACGGCGAGCCAGATTTCCTGTCCCGCCAAGTGCCCATCAAGGTCCGAGGAACCTCGCTGGATGGGACCAGTGTGCCCTCACCGAGCCTCCTGGAGCAGAGAAATAGCCTGAAGGAGCTCAACGGAGCAGGTTTGTGAGCAAGGGAGAATTCTCTGACATGATCAAAGTTTATGAGGGTGGAGTGTCTGGTCAATAAAGCCCTATAAATGGTCAAAGTTAAAAAGTTTATGATGGTGGAAAGGGAAATGGGAGATGAAATAATCAACTGGACAATCGGGAAAGTGATAAAGAATAATGCAGATGGAAAAAGCAGGGTGTTGAGGAAGGAGGTGTTGAATGAGCAACCTTTAACACTAGATGAGTCAGCAGGAACTTGGACATTTCGCAATATTATTATTTTCGCCTGTAAATGTTACTCGAAACAGAATAACTATAATTTCCACCTGATTCCTCACAGACAAATCCCCAAGACACGGAGAGACCCCAGGAGTTACCGCAGTCATCGGCACATTATCTCCAGGTCCTGCAGCAGCCGGTCGGGACGTCATGACCCCTCTGTATGACCCCCTGGGGCCCCGAGCCACCAACGACCTTGTACTTCGCAGGGCACGCCATCAGCACTTATCTGGTGATGGGGAGAAACGCAACTCCAGACCTGGCAACAAGGTCATCAAATCAGCGTCTGCCACAGCCCTGTCTGTCATCATTCCATCAGGTGAGCAGGAAAAGAAAAGAATAAAATCCTTTAGGGAATATTAGTTCATGGTGCACTGATTCACTATCTGACTTCTCTACAGTGGAGCAGCATGGCGGCTTCTCACCGCTGGCCAGCCCCATGTCTCCCCACTCGTTCTCCTCCAACCCATCGTCCCGTGACTCGTCACCCAGCAGAGACTTCTGCCCGGCTGTCAGCGTGCTGCGCTCTCCCATCACCATCCACCGCTCCGGAAAGAAGTACGGCTTCACTCTCAGGGCCATCAGGGTCTACATCGGAGACAGCGACATCTACAGCGTGCATCATATTGTCTGGGTAAGAAACGTTTTTAAGTGTGAACTATTTTGAGATTGTTACTGCTGGAGCTGAACTCACATTAGAGGGATGGCTTGTACTATGGCTTTGAGGTGTATTTAAAAGTTCAGATGGCATTAAACCAGGATCAGTGACTAAAACAGTGCAATAGAGAATTTAGAATAGAGATTTCAGCAGAAGTTTTCAGTCCAAATTTCACCTCTTAAATATTTTTTTCTCATCCTCTTGCAGTTACTAAACAATTAATCACTTGCTTAAGAAATAACTGTTGATGGAATAAAATATGCTATTCATCCTGTACCGGTTAGAATGTAATCATTTACAACCCAAATCTCTTTGCAGCTATCACATGAAGTAATATGATATATCAGTCATATAGGCCTAGTGTTAGTATTCTGTCAAGTTTATTTAGTTAATAACTGAAGTTAATAAATCAGTAAAATAAAAAACAAACTAGTGACCCCTGGGCAAAGCAAGCTAAGTATCTCCTCTTTATCTTAACTATTTAATATTTATCCCATTTTATTCCAATTCTTATATTACTCACAAGAGCTTACAGTTATGTCTATTATAACAAACGCTAACAAAAGAGAGAATAACATCTTATTTAAGGAATTTCTGTTGTTATTTTTTTTTAAATACTGTATAAGATTCTTATGTTCCACACTACATTAAATTTTTTATCTTGTTATGAATGTGCTGTTTTTCTTGGCAGCATGTGGAGGACGGCGGCCCTGCACAGGAAGCTGGCCTGTGTGCTGGTGACCTCATCACCCACGTCAACGGGGAGCCTGTCCACGGTCTGGTCCACACTGAAGTGGTAGAGCTCATCCTCAAGGTAGGCAGCAGCAGGCTTTATCATTCATGAATATACTCTACATTTATTGTATTATATATTTCTTTGTAATTCATCTATTTTGGTCAATTGAAGGCTACTTCAGATATGATCTTTCAACTTAGAGAAAAGGCTGTTCATGCACTTATTTAAAGTACTTGCAGCTCCAATGTGACTCAGAGTTTAATGCCTTTTTTCAGTTCTTGCTCATTTCTTTTCTAGGAAGAGGTTTTGACAGTGAACAATTGATAAGGATCAGTAAAGAAATAATTTCACGTGATGTATCTGTGTAGAGCGGAAACAAGGTGACAGTGACGACCACGCCTTTTGAGAACACCTCCATTAAAGTGGGTCCTGCCCGCAAGGCCAGCTACAAATGTAAGATGGCCCGACGGAATAAAAGGACCGTGGGCAAGGACGGCCAGGACAGGTATGAGCTCACACATTTTTTTTTATTGATACTGGTGCATAAACAGACACTTTAATAATGATTCCATAAGTGCAAAATATGAAGATATGACTGTATGTAGGAAATGTAGCTGATCACAACAATGTCATTTTTTCTTGATTTTGGGGGTAATGTGTCTTTGTAAAGTCACATTTATTCCATAACATGTTACTTTTCTTCCTGTCTTTTTTCTCTATCAGCAGCAAGAAACGCAGCTCCTTATTCCGTAAAATCACAAAACAGTCCAACCTGCTGCACACCAGCCGCAGCCTGTCCTCTTTGAATCGCTCTCTGTCCTCCAGTGAGAGCCTTCCCGGCTCCCCAACTCACAGCTTGTCTGCCCGGTCCCCGACTCAGGGCTACCGCTCCACCCCTGAGCCCTCATACCTGGGTAGGACAAACAAGTCTTATGGATCCATTGATATGAGACATATTTGATTCGAAACTACACAGAAAATCACTGGTTAATTACAGAAAATAGTATTCAGAGTTATCTTAATTGGCTTCAAAAAACGCAAACACAGCATAAGCCCATGAAGTGAGCTTTTAAAGCCAGAAGTGGTGCTAACCTTTAAAGCTCAAATTGCCAGTACTTTAAATCAAAAGAGTGTCTTTTCCTTTGGGATTCTTTATATCTTAATTGATCTTTTCTGCTCTCTGGGTCCCTTTAGGTGCTTCCTCCCAGAGCAGCTCTCCAGCTTCCAGCACTCCAAACTCCCCCGCTCCCTCTCAGCACATGAGGCCCAGCTCCCTGCACGGCCTCTCCCCTAAACTTCACCGCCAGTATCGCTCCGCCCGCTGTAAGTCAGCAGGTAACATCCCTTTGTCCCCGCTCGCTCACACACCCTCCCCGACCCAGTCTTCGCCTCCACCATTGCCTGGCCACACTGTGGGAAGCTCAAACACCACTCAGTCTTTTCCTGTCAAACTCCACTCCTCGCCACCGGTGGTCCGTCCCAGGCCCAAGAGTGCTGAACCCCCTCGATCACCTCTTCTCAAACGGGTGCAGTCGGCAGAGAAGCTGGGCTCGCCTCTGACCCAGTCCAGCTCCACAGGAGGGCTGGGGGGTCCGCTGAGGAAGCACAGCCTGGAGGTGCAGCACTCTGAGTACCGTAAGGATGCCTTCCTCTGCGAGCTCGGGCTCCAGAGCCTGCTGGAGACAGATGGGGAAAATTTGCCTCCTAATCCTCCTCCCCTGCCCTCATCCTCTACATCACCAGAGACCGGAGTCCTGAAGCCTGTGAGGAGACTTGGGAGACAGGAGTCACCGCTTAGCAGGGAAACGCTGCTGGCTGGGAGGGAGAGGGAAGAGAGGGAGAGAGGACGGGAAAGGGAGAGGGAGACTGACACCGGGGCGGTTCTGGAGAGACTGAGTCGGGTTGGAGCTACAGTATCCCAGTCATCATTAGCAAGAAAACCTCATACAAGTGAGCTGGCCTTTAGCTCGCAGGCTGGCCACAGCTCCAGAGTGAACGCGGAAACCACTAAAGCTACAACTCCCAGCATCCCTACCAAACCAACAGGAAGCATGGGTGGTCAGAAGGGACTTGAAAAGATTCCCCAGAGTCCATCAGACCTACCTTCTAAACCTCAAGAATCCAAGGCAGCAGAGAAAAGTGTGTTATCTAATAGAAAAGACCCCCCTGAGCAGCTGTGGAGCAGAGCTGAAACAAAACCGGAAGCAGACAACAAGAGTCGCCCAGGTTTAGCTGCTGCTGCCTTCAATAACTCCATTCCAGATAAACACATGGGGATCAACGCCACAGTGAAAGCTGTTCCTCTCAGCATAAACAAAACCTTTAAGCCATCAGGAATTGGGGACAGCCTGAGGAAGGCCGGAGCAGAGAGCAGCGACTCGAGGACTCCAGACTTTGGGTCCAAAAGCCCAAAACTCCCCACCCGTGTGCTCGCTCCTGTTGTTCCCCCACATGGGCAGCCGCTCTCGCTGGGCAAGGTGAGGCAGGGACTCGGGCCTGTCAACTGCTACAGAGGAACCCTCGACTGGGAGGACAAGTGTCGCCTGGAGGTGGTGGAGGAGCACTCACCTTCGCCCTCTCCCTCCCCGACTTCTGTCACCCCCTCTCTCTGCGGACCTTCCCTCTGTAAGTCGCGGCCTGTCTCTCCCGGGGACAAGACGAGCTTCGTCAGCCAGCTGACCACCGTGGCCAAAAACGTCCTTGGGCCAATCAAGCTCGGCTCCCAGGAGGGGTTCAAGAGCAAAGACCAGCAGACTAAAGCAGTGGAGGAGAGGCAAGGAGGCGCAGCGGGGAAGACTGACACTCCTGTTGGAGGTCGAGTGGTTGTTGGGGCGGCGGTGGTGACACAAAGTCCCGCTGGTACACCAATAGAGCGGGCTGCAACAGGTAGCAGCCAGCAGAAAATGTGACCCCATGGGGTCCCTAAACGGGACTCTAATAGAAAAATGCCTTTTTTTGGAAGAACAATGCAACAGAAGTCAAGCACTTAAAAACAATGTACATTCCAGTTTCAGAGTAAATAAAATGTTATTTATTGATTCCAATCATTGACTGATTCTAACCTAAAACCAGGAGTGAAATAATCTACATGTAAAGGTGCATTATCTGTTGATTTTCTATTATAAAGTATTTAATAAGAAGACTCTTAATGTAACGTGGAACACTTTATCAGATGTATATGTGTGTGGGTCTATGTGAACGCATGTCATATGGTATGTACTGTACATGTATTATAGGGACAAGAAGGTCAAAAAGTGCTTTACAGATCAAAACATGCTGAAAACTGTGAATACCAAAATCCAGTCACTCTATTTTGTCTTTCAAACAGCCCTTTGTTCTTTCCCTGCTTATCAAACAAGACAATGATGAACCAAGTCACAGTCTAATTGTAATATTTGCAGCAAAGCAACACGTCTGACACGCAGTTTGGCCACAAGATGATTAAGCTCATTTCTTCTTCATGCAGCAGTTTATGAGTTGCTGTGCACGGTCAGACCAAGCCAAAGCAGGCACCCTGTCAGTGGACGTCCTGTCAAGCTGTCGCAGGGGATTGTGTGTGTGTGCGTGTGAAGCCACCTTTGGTCTATTTCTGGTGGTTCTTGAAGGCTGCGTCCTTCTGCAGGGGAAAGCGTGTTTGACAGAGCTCGGGCTCAGCGCTTATCTCCCGTTTGCAGGAGGGCCACCACAGCCCGGCACACAAACACACGACACACACACTCACGCTGCCACAGCAGTGTCAGCGGCTGATTTTCATGCATTTAAGTCCATAACCCCGTGGTCCGTGTGAGTGTGTGTGAGTGAGTTCAGGAGTGCATGAAGACGCGTGTGTCTTGTCGAGGGGTAATTACACTGAGCACGGTTGACTCAGCAAGGTCACAGCAGAAACCAAACTGGAAATAAACATGCAGTTAGTATCCAGTAGGGATGGGAATTATTAAGATTTTATTGATACCAATGCCTCACAAATTCTGCTTATCAGTTCTCATCAGTAATCAGTTCATCAGTAATTCTTTATTGATTCTTCTTTCAGTGTCAACTCTTTTATTGTCTCTGAGTCTGAAGAAAAAATGAGAGAATATTTGTACATCTGGGTGTTTTAGTATTTAATGGATTTTATTTCAAGGCTACAACTGCAAATAACTAAAATTGGCTGCATATCATCTGTTTCTCTAGATATATTAAATAAAATCTCTATAAATGGATGTAATACTACCTACTCCAAATTCAACAAATAACTTGGCATATTTCTAATCGACATTTTTGTTATTGTTAACACCCCCATTACACAAGGAGCACCACTGTCTGCTGTTTTTGTGACAAGAAGCCACAGTTTGAACCGATTTGTCTTCTCCAACACGTCTCCAGATACATAAGTTCAATGTCATTGCTCAAAAAACTTGCTGCTATTATTAAAGGACCTGACAAGCTATGAGGCATACATTTACAATAATTCATACAATCTGAAACCACTTCTCAACTGAAACCTCTTCTCAATTCCCATCCCTGGGAACTGGATCCAGTTGGAGGGACAGGCTTTGCTGAATGCTTCGCTACTTTATTAACAAATCACACAGGCACAGTGATGATAACGTATGTGGATATATTATATTTAGGAAAAAAAAAAAAAAAAAGAATTGTAAGCACATATGCAGTGAACCCATGTGTTATTTTGAGCCAAACCAGGAAAAGCAGGCAGTCATGGATGTAGCATACTATAATGTGTTTGTTAAAGGGCTCTTTAGCTGAGGTAGGACCTGTGGATGTGGGCATGGTACCGTTAGTTTATCACAATGAACCTGTTTCTGTAAAAACAAGGTTTTCTGCAGTATAATCAGAATGGCTGTGTTAGGTTGTTAGGTCGATACAAGCTTAGGTAGTCATGGTTTGATTCATGTGAAGCTCACACTTTGCTATGTAACATACTGATAAAGGTTTATGATCAATGATCTCAGCAGGAGTGCTGAGAAGGATAGAGTTCACTGGAAAAGCGACTCTCCCCCCACTGCCTGTTTTCTTCCCCATTTCATTCCCAGTAACTATCCAGTGTACATATTCTTATGCAAATCATTTTACAGCTGTGTGAGGACTGCTGTCACTATACTGCTACGGGCTGATTTAATGAAGAAAGTATTGAATCGGATCCATCTTTGATTTGATTTTAAGACTTTGATTCTTCTATCAGCTCAAATGTAAACGGATTCAACCAACAAACACATAGAGGCAGTAGTTCAATGATGTACTTTTATTTTCTAGCCAAAAGGGAATAGTCTAAAGTTTGTTCCCATCTGGTCTGTGTGATACTTCCTGTACAGTTCTGCTGGAAGCTTGTTTTTCTTTCTTTCTTTTTTTTTTTTTTTTTTTTAACATTGTTTTGATTTTTATCTGTCCGGAAAAAAAGATTATGGGAAACAGCAAAAAAAAAAAAAAAAAAAAAGAGCTACACAATAGGAAGTTGTTTTGTGGTACTTTTTACAGTACCAGTCATTTATATTAGAAAACAGTTTTTCAAGGAATAGTTCAGCCCTAAAATGTCCATCTGTATATCAATTACTCACTCTGTTACTTGTAGAAAAATCATTTTCACACATGCCTCTGTGGTGAATGAGGAATCCAAAACTGAGAAAATTCTCAACAAGTGGAAGTACATGGAGGCTACATTTAAAAAACAGCAAAAACTTCAGTTCAAAAACTCACGTACATCATCTGCAGTATCATCCAAGTCACATGTATCCTGCTGTATGCTTACTGCTTTGACTAAGATGCATTTTTACTGAAATCTTATTTAGCAAAAAACTTAACTATTTAAACACTTTCACTTAAATTTTCTCACACTTGCACTGTTTTATTTCTGTGTTTTTTCAGTCCCCATTATTTCTTTTCAACAAGGATTTTCTCAATTTTTAGAACATTTTTTTTAATCCGTGGTCATGCATGGAAGATTTTTTTTCAAGAATTTAAGATGACATGGAGCAAGTAATTTATATAACAAATTATCATTTTAGGGTGAATAATTACATGAATGCATCCTTAACGCAATATAGATTAATTTTCATCTATTTAATATGACGCTGTTTGCAATTCATCCTCAAATCTAACATTAGAAAGTCCCATGCAGTACGTGCACTAACAAAGCTTTTTGTCATTTGACTCTACTGCCCTCCAGTGGTTCAAAATATCCACTGCTAAACATGTTTCCATAAAATGATCATCATTACTATGCTGGGTTGAGTTTCTGTTATGAAGCCAAGACCAGTAAAACACTGCAGTAATTAGCCATAGGATTACTGAATATGCATTTATGTTTCTATGACAAAATATTTGCAGTAATGATCAAATGAACACTTGAAACTTTAATTTATCTCTTTTCTGTAGTTGTGTTCTTCACGTGACTGTTAATTATATCTTCTGAAATAGGGATTGACATTTTTAATATGATATACTGTCTTATATATTCTACTGATAAAAAGGAGTTCTTTTATATCTTGATGTAATAAACAAGTCATCAGGTGAGCTCTGAGCACCTGATTCAGAAAACTAACTGTCATGTAATCTTATACAGCTATTCTGCCCCCTTTCAGGCATTTTCCCAATCAATGGTGTCTATACTAGTGTTATACATGTTCAAGAATTTCTTTTTGTGATTGACAGAGAGAGTAGTATGAATGCACTTTATTTGAGAAAAAAATATTTGATGGTATTGTTTGTAAGTTACTTTGAAGAAAAATATACTGTATACAAATATGGATTCTACAAATGAACACTAAAATCCAAATTAAAAAAAAAAAAAACATTCCACATTTCTCTGTTCACTGAAGTTGTATTTATTTGTACAATGGGGCATTTTTGTTTGTGATAGATGTGATTCAAATGCAGACACCTGAAGTGCAGTATGTGGAATAAAATTCCGAGATTTGTTCCAAAAATGTGTTGTCTCTTGGTTGGGTTACTATAATCTGTATAATCTGTATAATATGACTGTTGAAGCAACCCCCAAAATATCTTAAAACAGAAAAGGCGTTGATCCGGAATACAGGGGGAAAAAAAGATGTGAGGATCCTTTTTTCCTTGTTCTTATATTATTATTGGCAGGGTTACTTCATGTGCGCATAGACCTCAAAAAGATTTTAGTTGTAGGTTATTTTTTGCTCATAGAATATAGATCAAATACATGTCACTGAATATTCTGAATCCGTTTTGTAAGATCCCTCCTTAATTGTGCAATGGCTAGGCTAGGGAAATAAAATAAATTAGTCACAAGAACTGAGGTTATATGATTTTTTTTTCTTTTTTGGAATCCAATAGATACTGATCACAAAGAATGACATTTAATTTTTCATCAACTAATTACGTAATAATTAATATATTTATTATAATATGATTGGTCACCTTGATTACATATTACGTAAGTCAAAGAGTAAATATCAGCCAATAGCATATTGCCTATATCGTTTCTCGAATTTCATCCAATAAGCTTTCTCGC
>JAOWBC010001255.1:22514078-22530474 GCA_028566105.1 Hypoplectrus providencianus | reverse complement strand
ATCATGGTTGTTTCAAGTACTTGAAGTATTCTTGATTCACTTTATCAGACACCCAAAATGCCTCAAAGCATGCATAAGCAAAATCAAGCGCTTTAAAGTTCTCCGAATACACTCAACTACTGTGTTTTCATCTTGGTCTAAACTGGACAGGAAGGTGATATTTAATTATGTCACTGGTCAGTTCGGGGTGGCGGTCCCTGTTACTGTTCTGGACGTGTATTATATTCCCTTTGCTGACATCTCATTGTTTAAATTTATTTATCGAGTTTGTGAACGTGTGTTTGTGTGTGAGCGAGTGTGCAGTTAGTGTACTTTATTTCTTTGTCTAAAAATTATTGTACTGATGTCATCAGGAGTCTGTCACATTGAGTTCCTCAGAGGTTTCAGATTCTTCCAGGAGCATCTTAAATAGAAGCAAGTTCATTCTGGTATTACAATCTGGACCAGAAATCACACATATGACCAGGGCCATGACCTCCAACATGCTTTCAGAGTATGAAAGCCTGAACGCTTACAACGCTCCTGAAGAGTTACTCAAGTTTTACTTCCAGGTTAAGGGTAAAGATCCCTTGAATAGAAGATAGATGTGTATCAATGTGGCTTTTCCATGAAGCAGGGGGCTGTTCCACACAACAAACAGGTTTACCAAATGAGCCAGGCAGATTCCACTTAGTTGGTTCCACAAAGCATATTCAACATTTTTCCAGCATATTCAACATTTTTCCAACATATGTTGCCATTGTAACTGATCTTAAACTGTGTTGAATTTGCTCTGAGGAATTGATTCGACTCTAAATAAGCTTGACTTATTTCTTAAACTCACTTTGTGGAACAGGCTCCAGAGTTATAGAGTTACCTAGATACATTTTGCAAAATAAAAACCTAGAACAAGTTTATATTTATGTTCAGGTTCTGGTTTTAACTTTGCAAACTTTTACATTTATACAGAACTGGTCCAGGCTTAATGGAGTTTCTGCCTTCAACCTTTTTTGCAAATTAATTTGTGTTTAGTTTGTCCCTTTTCTACATGAAGCATACTACTGCAAGTTGCACTACTACTGTTCTTTGGTTTGTTGTCCTGATTAAACTTCCATCACTGGAATCACATTTTACTTCTCATGTCTTGTACTCTATAAGCCCTTTTGAAGAGTAGCACACGGTTTTGTTCTTACCTGGAGAAGAAGCACCGACAGAACAGCTCAACCAATAAACATATTTTGATTATTGAGTAATTTGTAGTGTATGTTGTAATGCAGCTTTAAAAAGGAGATTTCTAAAGGAAAAAAAATCTCTTGACATTTAAAAATTCATGTTTGATCTATGGTTTTATTTCTCGTTCTGAATAATACAATTTTTTGGAATTTGTGATTAACTCACTACAATAATAACTGAATTTCTTCACAGTTTATAATGATTGTAAAGTCGCATATACACTCACACACACAAAAAATTAAAATAACGAACACGGACAGAAAAAGTTAAAGATCTGAGTTTTGTTCTTCCTGAAGTTGAAGTTGGATTTAGGCATATACAGACTGACAGCTTTATATTGTTCAAGGTGAATGTTAAAACTATAATTTGAGGAAACGAGGAAAATATTCTCCATTTACACATATTTTATATTTAATCTTCAGTGCAGACCAGATGCACATTGAGTGCAGCCTTGCTGGAGCTGCGCACGCATGCGCGGTGCACAGCGGCGTGACTAGACATTCGGTCATAGAGGCGGTGGAGGGGGCGCTCGAGCCGCGTCGGTGAAACAAATCAACGCTTGAAGGCAGATTACTGAGAGGGTGAGTAGACTAATTGCGTCAACTGCTGCGTCTTCTTTTATCCCCCACTAATATCAACACGGGAGCGCAGAAATCCACCCGGGACCGCCTGTCCTGTTGATGCTGGTAGGTCAGTTGCACAAGCACAGTCCGCCATTCCCCTTTTTTATATTTAACGAGACACCCTTTCAAGGTCTGACAGAGGAAATTTCTCAGTGGCATGGGCTCATGTGCATAATTTACCTGTATTTCCTCGCGTACAGTTCAAGTGCAGCGGTAGACCTGCAGCTGTAATTGCATATGTACGCAACGGGTGATTTGGTGCAGCGCAGCAGGAGAAGGGAGAGTCTTCATCTGTTCGGTGCTGGATAAAATTCACACGTCTTGAAAAGATTATGCATCTACTCCATTTTTCAGAAAAGCATAGTTGGATGCAGATGTGCAGCTTCTCTCAAGATATTTCCAACAGTTATACCTTATCAAACCACTGAAGTGTAACTAATTTAGATCACTAACTTTTGCATATTGCATTAAGAGTTTTGCAGAGCTCATGTCCCCTCTGCCACTCCCTCTCACCTTCTCTCTTGCTTCTAGGTCCCTGCTGCTTATCCAGGAGCGGGAGATCCAGGGCAATGTCGACACCAGATCCCCCCATGGGAGGCACCCCTCGCCCAGGTCCTTCCCCTGGTCCGGGTCCCTCCCCTGGGGCTATGTTGGGCCCCAGCCCTGGGCCATCCCCAGGCTCCTCTCACAGTATGATGGGCCCCAGCCCCGGCCCTCCGTCCTCTGCACACTCCCAGCCAGGGCCCTCTGGATACGGCCAGGACAGCTTGCACCCTCTGCACAAAGTAAGACAAGAAGACGTATAAACACCCAATATCAATCAGTCAATCCCACAGAGATACAAACCACTGTTCATTTCACGTCTATAGGAAACATAGATCAGACATCACATTTTAAAACATAGTCCCCATTATCTATGCATATTAAGAAGTTTAAGCATCATATACACCTCCACCTTAAATTTCCATTATGGCCTTACTATAACACAGTGGCCATGAGCTGTCACTGGCAATTATTACTGTAATAACTGTGAATAACTGCAGCTGCATATTCACCCATACATGCTGAAAACAAACCCATGCTCCCTTTCAAGAGTTTTCTCAGTGCAGACTACTTAATATGCTCTCAAACTGTTGTTGTCTTTCAGTGGCTTATATAAATATGTTATTTCTGCATGTATTTTAATGAGCGTTTTCCCTAGCAGAACTGTATTGTGTTTATAGCTCAAACAAGTTAATATACTCCACACGGGATGATAGAGACACTTTGACTCTGTCTGATTCATCCAACAGCCAATGGAGAGCATGCATGAGAAGAGCCTGAGTGAAGAGAGCCGCTTCAGTCAGATGAAGGGGCTGTCCATGAGACAGGGCGGGCACAGTGGTATGGGCCCCCCTCCCAGTCCTCTAGACCAACACTCACAAGGTTTGCATGATGCGTAGACTTAAGCAATTTCATCCTTTCCAGCATTGTGTAAGAGCAGAGTTATGTGATGTGTGACTGTGATGGTGTGATCCTGCAGCCTGGTTGGCTCATAGGGAGTGTCTCTGATGGCGTAAGACATTAAAATAACCCATGATGCGTTCTCCTGCCTAAACACGCCATTCATCCCATGTCTGTGGCCTCCAGGTTACCACTCTCCATTAGGGGGCTCTGACCATTCCAGCCCTGTTCCCTCAAATGGCCCCCCCTCTGGACCTCTTATGCCCTCCTCCTCTTCCTCCTCCTCCTCTGGTGGTCCCGGCTCGGCCTCTGCACCTTTGGACGGCCCCGGTGGAGATCAACACACTCTTGGTCCCAGTAACCGACCTGTTCCTCTAGGTAGCTCTGGCCCAGGCCCCAGCCCGGGGCCCAGCCTTGGCCCCAGTGTCGTCACCCTTGGATCTGGCATTGAATCTGCAGGCCCTCTTGGTCCTGGAGGTCCTGGGGTTCAAGGGGGCCCTACCCCTTTTAACCAGAACCAGCTTCACCAGCTCAGAGCCCAGATCATGGCTTATAAGATGCTGGCCCGGGGGCAGCCCCTGCCAGACCACCTCCAGATGGCTGTCCAAGGAAAGAGGCCGATGCCTGGAATGCAGCAGCAGCAGCCCATGCCCAGCCTGGCTCCTGGAGCTGGAGGTGGGCCAGTAGGTGGACCAGCAGGACCAGTGCCAGTACCTGGGCCAATGGGCACAGGGTACAGTCGAGCTCATGGTGAGCATGCATGGGAATTCCAGTGTGTCTGTTGGGAAACTAAAAACTGAAGCTTTATACAGTAGTCAGCACACATTTTCACATAAGTACTCTTCTCAACATTTGTTCTGTGTTATAAGTGGGCCAGCAGACTTCAGAGAATCTGTGAAAACCTGTTTCTTTAGGAATGATGGGTCCCAACATGCCTCCACCAGGCCCATCGGGTACTCCAGCTGGGATGCAGGGTCCAAACCCAAATGGACCTCCCAAGTCCTGGCCTGAAGGTACGTGCTGCTGCTGGAAGACGTTGCAAACCCTGTCAGCCACCTGTTGAACGAGAACGACGAGCTCTGATATTAGAGTGGGAGCTGGTTCATGAGTTCAAGAGTGAACAGTTCGTCATACTCTTGTATTTGGGCCAGTTTTAAATTTAAATTTATTTGTTTATTGATTTATTTTTTGTTTATGTAAATGTATGGCTTAAGCATTATTATTACATTTTAGAATCTGGTCCATTTAACTGTAATTTTAAAGGGAATCAATGCTTGCATCTCCTTAATTTATCCTACCCTCCAGTATTTAACCCCCAACATTCATCCCAAGCGAACTTTTTGTTTTCTTAAAGATGGTCTGTGGAGTATCAGCAGATTCACAGATGATGAAAATATTCATTAGTTGCAGTGGTGCATACCACCACTAATTGTTCATCAACGTAATAGCTTGAAACCAAAAGCATGAGTTGTGGCTCACATGTACATCTTTGAATGTCTGCACATTTTACACAACCTTGGGAACCACTGTCAAACATTGCTCAGTAACGCTTCCTGTACCAGAGTTCAAAAACTCCAGAGGTTATCAGGTATCATGTGGTCCCCAGACCTGAATATCATTGAAAATCTGTGAAGCAGACTGTCCATGCTTGGCAGCCGTCAAACCCAACTGCACTGGAGATGTTTTGTAGGGAGAAATGGTCCAAATTACCTCCAGACATAATTCCAGACACTCATCAAAGGCTATAGGATGCATCTAGAAGCTGTTATTTATGCAAATGGAGGCTCTATTAAGTATTGATGTAATTTTTCTGTTGGGTGTTTATAAATTAAAATAATGGAAACTGTCAGGAGTGCCCAAACACTCTGAACTGAATGTATTCCATCCCCCTTCCCTCTCCTTCAGGCCCCATGGTGAATGCAGCAGCTCCCTCCAACGCACCCCAAAAGCTTATTCCCCCTCAGCCCACTGGTCGGCCCTCTCCCGCCCCGCCCTCAGTTCCCCCTGCTGCCTCTCCGGTAATGCCTCCACAGACTCAGTCCCCCGGCCAGCCGGCACAGCCTACTCCCATGATGCCTTACCATGCCAAGCAGAACCGCATTACTCCAATTCAGAAACCCTGCGGCCTCGACCCAGTGGAGATCCTGCAGGAGAGGGAGTACAGGTACGCCTCGACACCTCTACAGTGACTGAATCTGAAGGTTGGAATGGCTTCGTATAGTGGACCATGACCATGTTTTATGTACTAAAAGTATTAATTAAAAAACACAAAGTATAAATGATTTTATTATAAAATGCAACATAGTACTCTCTCAGGTTACAGGCTCGTATCACTCATCGCATTGCTGAACTGGAGAACCTACCAGGCTCTCTGGCTGGGGATTTACGTACCAAAGCTACTATAGAGCTCAAAGCCCTCCGACTGCTCAACTTCCAGAGACAGGTATGCACCGCATCACCAAGCTTCACCACTGATGATGCTGTTTACGATGAGGCCTTGTTTGTATGTTTTTTTTCAATCCATAGCTGCGTCAGGAGGTGGTGGTGTGCATGCGTCGTGACACAGCTCTGGAGACGGCCCTCGATGCCAAGGCCTACAAGCGCAGCAAACGCCAGTCTCTGAGAGAGGCGCGCATCACAGAGAAGCTGGAGAAACAGCAGAAGATTGAGCAAGAGCGCAAACGCAGGCAGAAACATCAGGTAGATGACAAAGAGAGTCCAGCTGTTTACTTTTATAGGATTAAAAGTGGTATTTTGTTTTTTTGGTTCTGTGTCCTACATCCTGTCCTTGCACTTTGATCTTCAGGAGTACCTCAACAGCATCCTGCAGCACGCCAAAGACTTCAAAGAGTATCACCGCTCCATCACGGGCAAAATGCAGAAACTGACCAAAGCAGTGGCCACCTACCACGCCAACACTGAACGGGAACAGAAGAAGGAGAATGAGCGAATTGAGAAAGAGAGGATGAGGAGGCTCATGGTGAGATGAAACCACACTGATACGGTTACACAAGTATGCACATTACACACTTACCAGTATAAACACACTTTGTATGTGTCTGTCCTACCAGGCTGAGGATGAAGAGGGCTATCGGAAACTGATTGACCAGAAGAAAGACAAGCGCCTGGCCTACCTGCTGCAGCAAACTGACGAGTATGTCGCCAACCTCACCGAGCTGGTCCGAGCTCACAAAGCTGCACAGGCCCTCAAGGAAAAAAAGAAGAAGAAGAAGAAAAAGAAGAAGGTATGGAAGCCAGGAGCTCCAACCCCAGGGAAATTTGCTCATGCTAAGGACTTTGAGAGTTTTGTGTAATCCCTGTTGTGATGAGTCAACCTCCCTTTGTCTCGCAGTTGGAGATCGCTGAGGGTCAGACTGCGGCCATGGGTCCTGATGGAGAGGTGAGCAGACACTGCAGCTATAATGATGCCATCAAATAGCTTTTAGCTCTTATATATATCCGTACATCTATTCCAGGAAGGAGGAGTTAGCTAAAGCAACGACTAGGAACTTGCATTTTGTAAGAGTTTTTGGCACCACCTGTGGATAAAAGCGGTAATGTCACATAAACCTGTTTAAATCTGTGTCTATCGAGTGTCTCAAAGGTGTCCAGCTGACCACGTGTGTTCAGATTTTGTTCCTACTACAACCTTTCCCTGAACGCCTTGAAATCTATTTCATAAATAAAATAAACATATTCCAGATCTGTCTTGTAGCAAGATGGACTATTAAGAATCATTTCAAATCCCACGATTCCCAGACCAGGTTGACTTGTGTTTGCATGGTGCTCTATCAGCGCCCCTTTAAGTCTTCATTTGTTCTGATCAGTCAATTTTTTTTTTACTAAACCTGAATGTAAAATAATTTTTTCTCCTCCTGATTCTAATAGCTGGCTAACATATCACACACTGCCAGACTTTGCCTGGGAAACGTAAACATATGCTCTTCCCGTCTGCATGCTGTAAATTGTTTTGTCTGATTTTGCAGGAAATCATAGGGACAGACATTAAGATAAAATAAACAGAAAAGCTGCTCTTTGGCTGATGGATTTATTTTCTTATGTAGGGCTTATCAAGGCATCAATAATAAATTCTTCCATGACTGTTTAAAATCTGCTTTAATGCAGATATTCAAGTCGCAGATCTTGTGATACTCATTCTCTTTATATCGCTGAGTTCACATCGCAAGGCTTCTTTGTTTTGTTGCTTTCTGTTGTCTCCATAGAGACTTCAGTTTAAACACAGCATAGATCAAATTTCACTCAAAGCTTCGGGGGGTGAAGTTTGGCTGCTTAGTGTTGTCATGGCAAAAAGTAGAATGTGCACACTGTTGTTTGCTTCCAACATTATTTTTTGTTCACTGTTACTATGCAACATTTTGATCAACTAGATTTGCATCACGCCCGAAGCCGCACAAACAAACAACACTCTGTTATTTATACAAATCATCAAGACAGTTAAATCTACAACAGATGGCCAAACTTACCCTCTGGCCACCATGTGTGCATTTTCAGAGAACAAAGAAGTAAAGACGTTATAATATATATCAACACTGTTAATAGAAAACAATAAGAAGCAGTCAAATAAAACCCCAATAGAATAAACTGTGTATGAAAGTGAAGAAATATTATTCAAATAGTAAACACTGTCCTAAATTATACTTGGACATTTGCTCCATGCTTATTGGCTTTTAAATTGACCAGACAGCCGCAGCAACAGCAGCATTATGATCACTAATGTAAACTTATCTTCTACACTCATTTCAGTTAGCCACCATTTAAACCCAGTCCAGAAAATGACCTTTCTCCTCTCCTGCAGCCTCTGGATGAGACGAGTCAGATGAGTGACCTGCCTGTGAAGGTCATCCATGTGGACAGTGGGAACATCCTGACAGGAGTGGACGCTCCTAAAGCTGGACAGCTGGA
Organism: Hypoplectrus providencianus; assembly: GCA_028566105.1. Taxonomy (NCBI): domain Eukaryota; kingdom Metazoa; phylum Chordata; class Actinopteri; order Perciformes; family Serranidae; genus Hypoplectrus; species Hypoplectrus providencianus. The sequence goes on along the minus strand of JAOWBC010001255.1, from coordinate 22,522,273 downwards.
GACCTGGCTGGAGATGAACCCTGGGTGAGAGGCTGAGTGAGTCTGTGGGTGCAGGTGCATCGCTGTCTGAACCTCGGTGCTAACTTAGGCTGTATTGGCTTTTTCATCTTTGGATTGATCATGAAAAGTTGTAATGCGAAAACATCATGAATTCTTCAAAGAAGTTTTGATTATTATTGATTAAACCACATATTCATTCCCTAAAACCACCAAAATATTGCTTCGACAGCATTTTGTTCGGGTTAATGGAGAACAACATTTTTAACACAATACCATAGTAAATTTACTTTTGAAGGAATATGTGTATAAACGAAATATTTATACAACCATACATACTTCCTCTCACCTGTTTCTGCATAATCTTAACTTGGCAGCTCCTAGTCTCTCTGAATTGAACAGGAGTTCACATGAATTTCCTTGTTGTTCGATTATTTCAACATTAATGATTGACATTAATTGACATTAATGCAGAGATAGATTGATGTTACATAACGTGGTGAAGTTGTTTCTAGTTCTAGATTACTTGATTACTAACAATGTTAAGAACATTTTAGCCTCACAGGACTGCTACAACGGCTACAGGCTTTTTAAATTCACTTCAGCACTTTCCTGTCAGAGACTGATATTGGGCATATGCATGAGGATGACTTGCACAGTTAAAGTGCTCAGATAAAGATGCTGTTAGCCAAATTAAATTCAACTGTGCATTTATTTTTCCAGTTATGAGGTGGCTCCCCGCTCAGACAGTGAAGACAGTGAGGAGGAGGAAGAGGAGGAGGTGAGTTCATCTAGAGCACAGTTTTAAAAGCACTTTGATATTCATTGCTGCTCCAATCACTGACCTCTTTTGACTGACAGGAGGAAGAGGAGGAGCCTCAGCCGTCGGCTACCCCAGTGGAGGAAAAGAAGAAGATTACAGACCCTGACAGCGAAGACGTGTCAGAGGTGGACGTCCGGCACATCATCGAGTTAGTACATTTATGGAGTACTACCCTTTCGGTCGTAATAAGTTCTTATGGCCACACACAATAAAAAATACATGTGCTTGTAAGGTTTTTTCCAAAAGGCATCCGTGCCCTGAATATATAAAGCTGTTCTGTGTTTCCACTGTAGGAATGCTAAACAGGATGTGGATGATGAATACAGCGGTGCAGCGTTCGCCCGAGGGCTCCAGTCTTATTATTCTGTGGCTCACGCTGTCACAGAGAAAGTGGAGAAACAGTCCAGTTTGTTAATAAATGGACAGCTCAAACAGTATCAGGTGAACAGACAGATTGATGACATGATAAACTCTCTACATGCACAGACTTTTTTAATTTTACAACTCGACATGAAGGATAAATGCTTTGCTTCTTTGTCTCTCAGATTAAAGGTCTGGAGTGGCTGGTCTCCCTTTACAACAACAACCTGAACGGGATCCTGGCGGATGAGATGGGTCTGGGAAAAACCATCCAGACTATCGCCCTCATCACGTACCTCATGGAGCACAAACGGCTCAATGGTCCCTACCTCATCATTGTACCCCTCTCGTTAGCATATCCTCTTTATTTGCAAAAATATTCTGTGTTGTTCCTTCTTAATTATCAGGGATGTTACTTGCACAAAAATAAAGAAATGATTGAGAATGACAACAGAGCTGTCTCCCATTGACAGAACTCTTTCGAACTGGGTGTATGAGTTTGACAAGTGGGCACCGACAGTCGTGAAAGTGTCCTACAAGGTGGGTTTCTGCAGTCACAGCGTGTATATAGTAATTGTTTTGTTGCATGATGTTTTTTTTCTGTTACATTGTTTCTCCTATGTGTGATTAAAATATGTCTTGGCTTTCAGGGATCTCCTGCTGCCAGAAGAGCCTTCGTCCCTCAGCTGCGCAGTGGAAAGTTTAATGTTCTGCTCACCACCTACGAGTACATCATCAAGGATAAACAAGTACTGGCCAAGGTGAGTTGGGATGAACAAACAAACATAAACTAAAGGACACTCAAACACATCAGGCTGTTATTAGCCTTTAGAGTTTCTTTTATTATTTAAAAACAATTAACATCCTTGAGAGTATACAACTCTGTTTCCAACAATTGTTACATTGCATTAAACATAAAATATTCTCATTTATATCATTATCATTATTAATAATAAGATTTAGATTAATGACAATAAAAAAATATTTATACATATATATGAACCTACACAGTACATAGGGAATAAGGGAGAAGGAAGAAAAAAAATAGTATATAAAATTATTTAAGACGTAAACATAGATAGACATGAACACATATCTCTCTCCACGCCAAATATATTTTGTAAATAACAAACTCCATTGTTATAAGTAGGTCTGGTATTGTCCCTTTTTATAATTGTAGTCTTTCCACCTATCCATCCTTGGATAGTAAAGTTGTTTATAAGAGGCTCGTAATAATCCTCTTTTCAACAGCAGGGACTGCAAACTCTGCATTTCGACAGCAGAGACCAGGTTAAAATTCATTTTTCAGACCAGGGGATAGGACTTAGGACATACAGGAACTTTCAGGGTGGGGTTAACAGTCATGACTGACTCTGGTTGGTCAAACATACTCATCACAGTTGCTTCCTCTCCTTTACTTCCCAACCTCATCAGATTCGTTGGAAGTACATGATTGTGGACGAAGGCCACCGAATGAAGAACCACCACTGTAAGCTGACCCAGGTCCTGAACACCCACTACCTGGCCCCACGGCGCGTCCTGCTGACAGGAACGCCACTGCAGAACAAACTCCCTGAGCTCTGGGCGTTGCTAAACTTCCTCCTGCCCACCATCTTCAAGAGCTGCAGCACCTTTGAGCAGTGGTTCAACGCGCCTTTCGCCATGACCGGAGAAAAGGTGGAGAGAGAGAGAGGGGGGGGGTGTTTCAGGGAGGACGGCAGGCAGGAGACACGCTATCTTACTGAGTAAAGTTCTGCTTCTTCTACTCTCCAGGTGGACCTCAATGAAGAGGAGACCATCTTGATTATCCGTCGTCTTCACAAAGTACTCCGCCCCTTCCTGCTGCGCAGACTGAAGAAGGAAGTGGAGGCACAGCTTCCAGAGAAGGCATGTTAACCAGATACAGACAAGCACATATTAGTCCAGATCTTCTCCTAACAGGGCGCCACAGGAATGAGTTCTTAAAAACGCAAGTAAATTAACATATATGCACCCCGGGGTCCAACCTCTCAAACTCATTTAGGATTCTCAATGTTTTCTTTAGTTAGATGCCTGAATAACGTTTGTGGTTAACACAAGCTTAAGAAATGTTAGCAGTTTGTTGTATGACATGAAATACCTCAGTAAAGACCTTCACTTATGAATTTGAAGTGTTTACAAGTCCATAAAAAGGAGGGTAGCTAACAAGTGGCTAAACAAGATCCTCAATCCCCAATAGACCCTATGGCAATGCTAATTCCTGGTTAGCATAAAAAATATGTAATATACCTGCTCTCTATGAACACAAACAAATCCTCTACTGATCTCTTAAATTTTTATAATGTAATGTTTGCAATGGTGGTAAATGTGATCATGGGCATGCTTCTCTTTTTGTCCGCTCCATCAGGTGGAATACGTGATCAAGTGCGACATGTCGTCTCTTCAGAGGGTGCTGTACAGGCACATGCAGGCTAAGGGGGTCCTGCTCACTGACGGATCAGAGAAGGACAAGAAGGTTAGGATATAAATACTAAAACACCATGGTTTAATTTTTTTTTTTTCCCACTTTCAATGTATTTTATAGAAACAAAAGGCTAATGTATCAGGGGGCTCTATAAATGTACTTGTCTAATCCCAGTATAAATAGATGAGGGACTAGTAAGCATTGGCTCTTACATTTATTCATTGCTTTGATTGAAGGCTAGAGAGAAAGTTTTCCTGTTTGACCCTTGGAGAGAGAAGCTCTTCTGGGACACGTATGATTTTTGACTAGAGGCTCCTAGAAAACAAGTTTCTACGCAGGAAAATGAAAGTGAGTTGAAGTGAATATAAACAAACAAAATAAATGTTCTGTCTGGTTGTTTTCACCAGGGTAAAGGAGGCACAAAGACGCTGATGAACACCATCATGCAGCTGAGGAAGATCTGCAACCACCCGTACATGTTCCAGCAGATAGAGGTACGACTGAGGAGTGAGATGCAGAAACATTTCGCCTCCAGCTGTTTGTTTTCAGTTTTTGTGTATGTGACTGAATTACAGAATATATTTTTGTATGCCTCTGCAGGAATCTTTCTCTGAACATTTAGGATTCTCCGGTGGAATAGTCCAGGGGTAAGTGCAAGTTCACTTTAGTTTAACATCACACAAACAAACTGTTACCCTTGTTACCCAGTTCTCCTGCCTTTCTGTCAGTCCGGACCTGTATCGGGCATCGGGAAAGTTTGAGGTGTTGGATCGAATCCTTCCAAAGCTGAGAGCCACCAACCACAAAGTGCTGCTCTTCTGTCAGATGACCTCACTCATGACCATTATGGAGGACTACTTTGCATATCGCAGCTTCAAGTACCTGCGACTAGATGGTAAGACCGTGTTTATCCTCCTCAATGTGTTTAATTTAATACTTTTCCTATATGTTGTTCCTTTTGTAATCTTGCTTTCTTATTTCCCTTTTCCCACTTTGCAGGTACGACGAAAGCCGAGGACAGAGGAATGCTCCTGAAGACATTTAATGAACCCGGGTCAGAGTACTTTATTTTCCTCCTGAGCACAAGAGCCGGAGGCCTCGGTCTCAACCTGCAGTCTGCTGACACTGTGATTATATTCGACTCTGACTGGAACCCTCATCAGGTGTGATGCATGTTTGCAATTAATCAAACACCAGTTATCGAGGTGCTTGGTGATGTTAGAGCAGTTAGAAGCTGTCTGTTCATCAAGAGATCTGGAGACGCAGAGCAACATTTAAACCTGTTATCTTTATTATCTTCTGCAGGACCTGCAGGCTCAGGACAGAGCCCACCGTATCGGCCAGCAGAACGAAGTGCGAGTGCTTCGGCTCTGCACAGTCAACAGTGTAGAGGAAAAAATCCTGGCTGCTGCTAAGTACAAACTCAATGTGGACCAAAAGGTCATTCAGGCTGGCATGTTTGACCAGAAGTCTTCCAGCCATGAACGCAGAGCGTTCCTGCAGGCCATACTGGAACACGAGGAGCAAGACGAGGTCTGGGGTCAGGAAGTGTGTCTACGAATTAATGTGTGTGGGTGCGTGCACCAGATACACACAATTTTACAGTATGAGCTTGCTTATGCTCTGCTTGCCAATGTGTGCCTGCTGTGTTCAGGAGGAGGATGAGGTTCCAGATGATGAAACAGTCAACCAGATGATCGCCAGGAGCGAGGAGGAGTTCGACCAGTTCATGGTCAGTGTTTGAAGATAAATTACAGCCCACTTCAAGATCTAACTCAACTATAACCCTCTACCGACATACAGTGTTTGTTTTCTTCTCTTTGTCTTCCTCTCCTTCCCTCAGCGTATGGACCTAGACCGGCGTCGCGAGGAGGCCCGTAACCCGCGGCGAAAACCTCGTCTGATGGAGGAGGACGAGCTTCCCACTTGGATCATGAAAGATGACGCTGAGGTTGAACGGCTGACCTGCGAGGAGGAGGAGGAGAAAATGTTTGGCCGGGGCTCTCGCCAGCGGAAGGAGGTGGACTACAGCGATTCACTGACGGAGAAGCAGTGGCTCAAGGTTATTAACCTCATGGGGAAAACCTATTTGCTTTCTGGAGTAAAGTGTTGATAATTTTGTGATTTCAATACATTTATTTTGATCTCACAGTCTGTGTTTCCCGTGCAGGCGATAGAGGAGGGGACGCTGGAGGAGATGGAGGAAGAGGTACGCCACAAAAAGACGACCCGCAAGAGAAAGCGGGACCGAGACCTGGACCTCCCGGGTCCCTCCTCTTCCTTGGGGGGACGAGGACGTGGTGACAAAGAGGAAGACAGCAAGAGGCAGAGGAAGAGAGGGCGACCACCTGCGGAGAAACTCTCCCCCAACCCCCCTGCCCTCACCAAGAAGATGAGGAAGATTGTGGACGCTGTCATCAAATACAAAGACAGGTAGCTCAAAAGTTATTTATTAACGTTGTTGCACTTCCTTGATCTTTTATTAAAACTTCAAACAGTTCGCACAGCTTTTACAGTAACTCACTCACATTTCCTGACGGCATGTTCAATAAACACACGCATTCTGCTCTCACCAAAGCCAGTGGTGGAAAAACGTTTTTGGACACTCTTGAATTTTACACAATCTCAAATATTGTCATGAAATATTTGTGGAAGAATCTTTCTTGTGTTTCAAGAGTTGTGCCTGCATTGATCAGGGGTTTCTTGACAGCCTTGTAAGACCTTAAGCCACCATCTAAAAGTTGGCCACATTCAGTGCAGGTGGAACACTGGACACCCATTTGGTTTGACCACTGCTGCTGAAGCTCCTGTGATGTCATCCGGTGGTTTTCTCTGCACATGTGGATCAGGATGCGGCCATTTCTTTCTGAAGAAAACCTTGGACATCAGATCTTAGTTCGTCCTCAAAGCTGATGGGTTGTCTGTATTTCTTGAGTGTATCCAAGTGCTGAAGGACTGACTCTGAGCTTCCTCGTTTTCTGCAGCTCTAACCTTCCTGGCTGAGAATCTACTTTTTCAGACGCATTTCCTGCTTGAGGTTCCTTGTTTTAGCCATTTTTGCCTCTGAACAACTTTCAAATGTGCTGGCTTTATATTGACATGAAGCACAGCAACAAAAATTTGTGTTAATAAAAAGCACAACCTTCATAAATCAATCACTGGCACATCATCAATATTTTTATGGCACCAATACATTTTCAGTTTTTTAATGGCTTTTATAGGATTTGTTTAGCATATTGGCTGTGACTTTATTAAAATAAATTGCACTTGAAGACCTAAGAGTCATTCTCAGTGTTATGTTTTACCAATGCATGGGGTGTCCGAAAAATGTTTTCCACCACTGTATATAAATTCAACTAATAAATGTCACACATGAAAGGTTTTTGTTCCTGATGATGCTTTTTCCTGCAGTGCCAGTGGGCGTCAGCTGAGCGAGGTTTTCATCCAGCTGCCGTCTCGTAAAGAGCTGCCAGAGTACTACGAACTGATCCGCAAGCCCGTGGACTTCAGAAAGATCAAGGTCAGATAAGAAAATACTCTTTTCGGGGTAACGCTGGTCATTGCAGTAGCAAAATTAGACAAACATGAACAACAAGAAGACATTGGTTAACAGATACATGTCACACATCTTATTTTTTGTTATGTTAGGTGATTAATAAACTTCTTCTTTGCTGTAGGAGAGGATTCGAGGTCATCGCTACCGCAGTCTGGGTGACCTGGAAAGAGACGTCATGCTGCTCTTTCAAAACGCTCAGACCTTCAACCTGGAAGGATCACTGGTGAGACTTACTGCACACAGTGTTTCCTCATTGACGCAGAGAAACACCTCATCTCAACTGTCCACTTATTTTTTTATGTTAAGTTACAGTCTGGTGTACAGCTCTCTTCCTGGTGTATGTCTGATTTTTACCCATCACAGAAACCACATTTTGTCAAACTTTCCTCAGTCACTACTTGGTCTATATTTAGGAAACTTGGATGAGTGGTTCAGCATAATTAAATGCCAAAAGTCTGATTTGTAAAACTTGGATGGAATTATACTTTTTTTCTAAACAAACCTCTCCAGAAGCAATGGCTGTTGACCAATACTACTCATCTAAGCCCAGCCTAGAGTTTGACAGATATATCGTTTGGCAGATATAATTGCCCATACTGTCCTATCAAAGGCCTATCAGAGTATATTCTGTCCGATATGAAAACCTTCTTTCCAAAAAGCAAATACTGCCTATATGTTTGTGTTGTGTTACCTGCATGTACGTGATGTTGATGGTAAAAAGTTGTTTGCACCACACTTCTCTCATGGGAGCAGATCTATGAAGACTCCATTGTCCTCCAGTCGGTGTTCACCAGTCTGAGGCAGAAGATCGAGAAGGAGGAGGAAAGTGAGGGGGAGGAGAGTGAGGAGGAGGAAGAGGAGCTGGAGGAAGGATCGGAGTCTGAATGTAAGTGTGCTCAGAACGAGTTTTTGAGTATGTAGTAGTATATAGTATGTTTGCTGTACTAAGGGATCTAAATTCTTTTCCAACACTGCATGACCTGTGTGTGTGTGTGTGTGTGTGTGTGTGTGTGTGT
>JAOWBC010001255.1:22464918-22476205 GCA_028566105.1 Hypoplectrus providencianus | reverse complement strand
AGAGAGAGAGAGAGAGAGAGAGAGAGAGAGAGAGAGAGAGAGAGAGAGACAGTCACATACTTTGAAACCATTAATAACACAGTTAATAAATCCAGCCACTTCAAACCACAACACTCACCGCTGAGGAAAACATTGTCCTTCAGAAATGGCTTAGCACCATTCAGCCTCAACTCTCTGACAATTTACAGCGATAGTTAATCGACACAAAGACACAATCACCATGAGGTCATCATCCCCGTCACACACACTGGTTTCTTCCTGGAGCAGGTCAGTGGGGTCAAAGCTTCCTTTTCCTTTCCATGACGAGAGTGCTAGTTTTAAAGAGGTGTCACAATCTTACTTTTGAATTTAGAACCGGTCAAAAGTTTGTAGTTTTTTATTTCACCAATCGAAATCAAAAAGCAAAAAGGTGGATTTCTGATTATAATGTGTGTGTACAGTTTGTTCTACTGACTGGTAAAATAAGATGTTGCCATTAACTACATTTTATTGTAAATACATTATTAATATTAACATTAACAGCTCATATCACCCAGCCCTGTTGACCACATACATGGCCTTAGTAATAGTACATCCCTGTATCACACTTGATACCATGTTGCCAGAATTTTAAAATTTAAAGGGCCTTTCTGAGGCCATAAAGCCAATGATCTGATTATCTTTATGAATCAAGACTCCACAGTCTAACAATATTACTTTCAGTGCCAGAAGTTTATCTGAAAAGCTGAATCATGACCATAAAAGTAAAAATTCCTGCACTGATCTACAGCGTCTTGACACCCCTGTACTTTTAGTCATCATAAGTCATTTCAACAGTTCCTTAACCTTTAATTATGAATGTGTCTGATAAGAAGATGGAATCCGATCCCACAAACTTGTTATTTCCACATTTAAACCTTAGACGCCACTAAAATCTAGAGTCTTCCAATTTCAGAATAAAAAGGACAAATATGAAAAGCAAGCGAGTGTGTAAGGAATAGCAAGGGAGCAATGATGGAGCGACTTTTTTTAGGCTTTAGAATTTAGCTGGACAGCATGACTGACTGCTTTCAGTCTGTCCTGTGACCAATCCAGCTGCAAGCTGGGACAGAAAGGACAGTATGCGCACCATGCAGTCAACAAAATTAACACTCACCCTTTACTAATTTTTACGTCCTGTAAACAAGCATATGACAGTTTTCACAGAACTTAGCAAAAAACACCAGAATTGAGTGGCTTTTACTGTAAGAGATTTTAAACAATACACTGCAACAGATGATAACACATCAAGAGAAAGCTGTGCAGATTTGTTCAGAATGAATGCTTCTTTTGGGAATGTCGGAGTCCTGTCCATGGAGAGGAACACTTGCTCTGTTGCACACCATTAAAACAACAAGAGGGATCCTGCTAGAATAATGCCGCTCTTCTGTCAATCTTTCCAGAATAACTGCACTCCCTGCAGCCGTGACATACAGTACAAAGAGCAGCCAGCAGTGGCTAATTGTCTGTCTGGTGTTCTGTGAAGAGTCAGAGTTACTCAGCAACAATGCCGCTGTGAGTGTTCACAGTTATATAACAAAGCAGCCAGAAGTTGTGTGCACACACACAGCAATCATTACCTAAAGCGGTGATAAGAGGACGCAGCGCACAGGCCAGGTCGCAAGGCCCGCTGCCTCCAGCTCTGTGAAGAGGTTATTGTGTCCTGCTTTTCAATCAGTTAAGATGAAGCAAGTAAAATACTTTTATTCTATCCACAGATGGCGACGCGTCAGTAACCACTGTGGACCCGTCACAGAGGCAGTGAGCCAGCAGTAATATGAAGCACACTGTGATTCAGATGGACTGCTGTGTTTTTCCTCCCTCCAGGTTTCTGGGTAAAATAGTTTCACAGAACATGTTGCTCAACAGGCAGACAGAAACTGCTCGCTGACAAACAGGCTTCGAGTCTACATTTATATCTGCAAATGATATATACTGCAGAAATCCCAGGCAGGACGTTAAAGGTCGGTTCTTGTTAGAAACAAGAGCAAGTGTAACTTCTTTTAATGTGAATGTGAACAAACACTGCAGTTTAGTTTGGTCCAAATGAGAAGACATTTGTTCTCAGGGACAATTCACTCATAGCTGGAACAACATGTGGAGCAAAGAACGGCAGAAAATATGTCTCTTATGATAATGTCAAAGTAATTCTCCAAACAAAAACGTCTAAAATGCTTTTTCAGCCTTCAACTGTAAAGTTTTTTTTCGGTCTTATATCAACATGTAGGCTATGTACTTCCTTTGAGATTTGTGCATATGGCTGAGCGATATGAAACGACAGATCGTCAAAATGTTACTATAAAATGTGTATAGTGTCACAGTGTCGGTAAACCATGTGGGGGAACTGCACAGCAGCAATGTTAACACCATCTGGACGGTGCTTTACATGTATTTGTGACACTGGAGCAAACAGAGAGGTGCTGTTGTTTTTAAAGTGGTTATACAAAAACAGGCTTTACCACTTACTTATTTATGACCAGGAATGCTATATCATGACATCTGTTCTTTTGGTGATATTGTAATGCCGTATGATCAGGATGGGAGACCTGACACCATAGGCTCTCCAAGTTTTTAAATACAGACATTTTGGAAAAACGCAGCTGCAACTACATTCATTAGTAATAGCAGTTTATCTGTAATATGTCTCCTCGATCAGTCCTTATATTTTCATCACAGTTTTGTCATTCAGTTTATGATGCTTTATGATACAAACAGGACAAAAACAGCATATTACAATTGAGAAGCTGGAAAGAAATTAGTAAGTGTTTTACTGGACCAACATCTTGAAACTCTCAGTCAGTATGTGCATGTTATAACTTTAGGCGATACATTTTCATGTTGAATTATCGCTCAGCCCCTAATTTAACAATACATGACTTTGCCAATTGTTTTAAAGTGCAAAGCTTCCATATTAAATCTTTTGTCAGCCAACTATTTATTTAAACTCTGTGTTAGTGTTGACCGATGACAGAATAGTGATACATGCAACTATAGTTGCAACAACTATAACAGCCTGATCCATTTCTCAGGAGCCACTAAGGGACTCCCTGTCAGACCCTGCAGCCCAGTTCAGGCCTGCAATCCTTGGATGCCTTTTATCAGGGATTGCTCAATAACTGGAGAGATTCAAACTTTAAAGTTACATGCAAAGTAAGAGATACAAACCAACACGGGGTGTGTAACGCGTTTCATTGAGCATTTTTTTGGCAGAGCTTTCCTCGGTGACTCATCCTGAACTCTTCACCGAGCAAACAGTGGAACTGGCTGTACCAAAACATGACCCAGAAGAGCAGCCAGTCCTTACATAAACCCAGATGAAATTAGATTTCCGCGCCATCCCTCAAACATTAAGAGCCTTTTCACACAAAGCATCGTTTCTCCTGCGTTTCGCCGCTGATAATTTTTGCGCTTGTTTTGATAAAAAATAATCCAGCAGCTTTTGGCATGAACCGAAAATAAACGCAACACAGGTGAAGTAGCGCCGATTCAAGCCTCTGTTTGGGTTCGCGATGAAAAGTGAACTCAATATATTCGTGACAAACAGCCGGAGACACCACAAATAACAAGTTAAACGTTTCGGAAATAGAGCTGACAGCAAAATAGGCTCCTAATAATAGACAGCAGCGTAACGGCTGTGAGCCGAGAGCAAAAAATGCTAACAAAGCGCGATCGAAACCTGCTGCTATGGCTAGCTTCTAAATCTATCAACATTACGGTTCGTTTTAATCAACACTAGTGGCTAAAATCTGTAATAAAAGAAACTCACGTTGTCTAGTTCAATTCCTCCATCGCGGTCCGCCGAGCTGTGCGCCACATAGGAAGGAGGGGGGGAAAGCAGTAACTCACCATGACTAAGCATTGTACCGGCCTCCTCTCGCTTTCACAATAAGAGCGCGCCTTCACAGCGCCTGACCCGCCTCCGTTGACGAGTAACGAAGTGGAATACGTCCCGAGGGAGGCGGGCTTTTATTGAGAAGGAACTTTTTCACAGTGAAGAAAAAGAGAGGCCAAATGGTGGCAGGGTGCCAAAAACTGTCGACTCAACGTCAATCACATATGTTGCAAATGATATAACTGAATTGAAATAATACACTCGACTCGTATGTATGTAATATATATATATATTATAACATTATAAAATTTTAATATGGCTACATGATGAAATTATGAAATGAAATTAGGAGTATGAAAGATAAGTACCCTAAAAAATGTTGTAGTATTCTGAAATAAAATTTCGTCAAATTGATTAAAAAAAAAAAAAAAAAAAAAAAAAAAAAAGTATATTAATTTCAGGATGCATATTTATTCGTTTCTCAAAATATATAAATTAATATGTTTTGTTTTGTTTTTTAATATTGAATGAAATAGCATTCCACACAGTATTTTGTGACAAGTATAAATTCTGTTACGGTTCTTTTTACTAGTAAAGGGAGTAGTTAGGTTTGATTCGGTATTACTTAGTATTACATTCAGGATGACAGCCTGACCAAATAGTAAAATTTCAGCAACAAATTAGCCTGCTAAAACCTATTATTTAATAGAGTAAAATAAAAATAATAATAAAAAAAAAACATAATGGAGCTCAAGAGACATTTTTATAATGAACCCTAATTACCTCATAAACCAAATTGCTCCCTCTTTGTATGTGTAGCTCATCTTGTTTCTGAATGGCTCCTACAGAGCATATCCGCTTGACAGAAATATGCTGCAGGCAGGTGCTGACACATCAGTTAGTTTTCCCTCCTCCTGCAAAATACATGATTTAGGTCAGTATAGCATGCACTGTTCTGGCTATCAGCCACAAGGTGGCACCAAAAGCTAATGTTGTCACTGCAGGCACAACAACCCCCTTTAAGCGACAAAATACATTATACGTCCACAAATTACTTTTAATCACGTGGAAGCCAGTAATTTGCCAGTAACTATGAATTGAAAAATAAATATTTGTTGAGTCCCACAGCTAGAATTCACAGTTGATTTACCAAATAAGTCATGCTGACATTATGCATCTGGGCCTCAGGGTCAGTGAAATTGATGATGAAGCACCAACAGTCATGAAAAATCCTTGATGTGACATGACAAGCCTTAAATCACCCTTCACCAACTATTTCCCAGCTGAGCGATGACTTTGCCTGCACCCTTTGTTTAGTTCCAGGCAGAGGACTTAGGTGAGGTTAGCCTTAGGGAAACAAATGGACATACCTAGACGAGCATCACACCATCTGTCTGCTTCTTATGCAATCTTATGCATTCACATTGTCAATTTTATTTTTAACTTGCATCTATATTTTCTATTCATCAAGCCAACTACACATGTTTTTACTCTGATTTTCTGATCAAGCTGTGCTGGTGCAGGGAGCAGCATGTGTCTGGACATCTGTAACACAGTGTTGAGGCTGAGACTGTCCTTGGCGATCATGACAGATAACTTATGACTACTACCTGTCCAGTCTGTTGTACGAGAAAGGAAGCTGGGGGCCAGGATAGATTCCCTGACACATTGACCTCTGTCAGCAGGCACAGTGCTGGTGGATACAGCCAACATCTGGAGGAACACCTGCACTCATACAAATCATACCACAGCCACCCCAGTACCATATGGTACCTTTTACTATAGATTAGTATGTCTTAGGGTCACCAAGGGCTAAATAAAAAGTGAAACAACTATACAGTTTGTCAGGATGCCTGTTGGTAAAATACTTTGATTTGCATGACATAAATGAATGTCTTAGATAACTTTATTTGTCCCCAGGGAAAAATGACTTGGAAATAAAGTCTGCCACATAAAATAAAGTAAAGTATAGTGCAGTAAGAGAAATAAAGTGCATGACAAGGACACTTGAATACATAAAGTGCATTCAAATATGTTCAAGACATCTCTTCATCTTATACTTCACTTGTTATCAGGTTAAATAACTCAGGGCATGAGGAAGTGTTTCATGCATAATCTCTTACCACGCAGGGTGTGAAAGGTTAGCGCATGTTTCCACAAGCTTAAAATAAATGCCTATATATGCCACTCATCAGATGGTATTAATAATGTTTTGGCATTGCTTCAGCAATGTTGTTGCAAAATAACAGATCGGATCAAGACTTCATTTGCTGATATTGGATGTTATAATAATTACACTAGAAAGCAGCATGTCCCAGGATCATGATTAGAAAAGCTGAGAAAAACCACACTATACATGCACTTAGACATAGAGAACTATAATGTTCTTTTCAGCCGTTAATGCAAGGACATACAAAAACTTTTTTTCATTGGAAAGTACAGCTCCAGGAGGGAGAAACATTAAAACCAGCTGCATGCGATCTTTCTTTGCTTCAGTCAGAACAAGCTGAGACAGCAGGTCTGAGTGAGGTGATGGCCAATCGCACCCACAGGTTGACAGAATAAGGAAAGAAGAAAAATGGAGTTCTCAGTTTTTCAAATAAAAGGCACATTGTATGGTGCTGGAGCTGTCCTGATACATGCAGAGCCTTTAGATGAAAGCTGTATCTAGGCCAATGCCATTACCAGATGTGAGACAAGGGGGCCGACTTCCTGTGGTGCTTCTTCAAAAACTGTTCTTCCATTCAAACAACCTCCGCTACACGAGACGAAACCCACAATGACACGCTTAAATAAGTGCACACACAATGAAAACAAACCAAATACTCCCAGAATCCTTTAAGAAAACATTTTATTTCTTTTATGAAAAGAACGTTTGCTTGTTACAAAATACATATAATTTACAATACAGATGATATGAAATAGGAAATACAAAAATGTCACTACAATAATTAGAGGATACAAAAAGCACACTGCCTCATTTATCAATTAAGGTTCAGAAAGACTGCTTTAAAAAACATCATTATAAAAAGACTAATGTTTTTTCCAAGTTGCATTATGAAAAATATTCAGAACCTTAAACCGGAAATATTCTGCTAACATGATGGATGACGAACGAAGCTGGAATAATTGAATTGATTATGCATGATTCAGCTTCAAGTGCAGGCACATTCTTGTCCTTAAAAAACCCCAAGCTGGATAATGATGATAAATCCCATCTACAATTTTAATTGCAAATGCTTAAAGTAACAATTTATGAGACTTTAAACTTAACAAGTGATGCAATTTCAGCTGATTTGGTTTCAGTTAAACCATCAGCATGCCATAGTGGAAAAATGCCTTTTGTTACTTCTGTCAGTTAATCATAGTATTTGGTGACATTTTGTTGTTTATGTGACAGTTTTCCTGCAGATGCCTGACTGACAGAAAATCAAACCCCAACAACTTTCCACTTAGCATCAGATAGGCCAACCATCTGTCATTTCAAAACAGTGGGGGGATTTTAATGTTGCGTCTCCCTCCCACAACTATGCCACAGCATTCTTCACTGAGCTGTAAGAACAGTTAGGAGTGAGCGCCAACTCTCTCCTTCCTGTTATCTTTTGGTCTCCCTGCAACTCTCCCTGTATCACATCACATACGCAGACGTGTGTAGGGGGCTCCACGCGACTTTATCTAAATCTAGCACATCAATGGCCTTCGAACCAGCGAAATCCAGCTGTCTGCAGATGCACAGATTAGACACTGCACATATTTGTTTGTGCTGTACAGTAGGCACTTCAATAAGAGCCTGTAGAAAATGGGAAAAACAAGCCACAATTTTCTCCTCTGACCCAGAAAATGCTACATTTACATGTTATCAGTCTTTGGGCTCACAGAAGTCTCCTTCCATGCTTCGACATTACCAACACAACGACAGGAAATCTCTTCTTTTCCATTCATTGTGATATTTCAGTGCAAATTAGTTAAGGACACTCCCCTAGAGCATCTACTCATAAGAAAAGTATGTTTGCGTGTTCACATTTGAGCTTCATCCTTGTGGCATTCTGTAATCATCTGCACCATCTCTGACTTATCAAGGTGAGACATTTGTCTAATTGTGTTATGCCCCCGCAACATTTCATATGCCCTCTGTTGCTGGCTGTGCTCTAACTGGAGATTAGCTGAACTGTCTCCTCTCTTTAGATGATGTGCTACATGTCCACTGATAAGTGGGAAACCCAATCATACACTCATAAAGTCTGAGTCCTTAGGACTTGAAGAGTTTGGGGTACAGGGCTTTAATAGGAGATGGGGTGGTGATAACGTTCCCTGAGGAAATGGTCGTCTCCAACCCCCCCTCCAACTTCTGGGAAGCCACTTCTGTTTTACTGAAACTGCACTCCAGGAATGGCATCCCAATTTTCTTCACCTGGCCGTCTCTGGTCATCAGACACGGCCGACAGAGGAGCCTCAGGATGGCCCGCCTCATGTCCTTACTGGTCAGAGTGTAGATGATGGGGTTGAGGAGCGAGTTGACCATAGCTACTCCCAGGAAGTAATCAGCCTTGTAGAGCATGCGGCAACTGCGAGTGGGGCAGAAAAAATCCAGCAGGAGGAGGACGAAGAGGGGCAGCCAGCAGGCGATGAAGACGCCCAACACGATGGTGACAGTTTTGAGGAGGGCGATGTACTTCTGCGACTTCCTTGCCAAGCCCTTCCTCATGCTGCCTGAAAGGCCAAGACGCTGGCGCTGTGTGTTGATGCGGACAATGCGGAAAACTCTTGCATATAGGACCACGATGGCCAGGAGCACTGCGCTGAACACGGATACACAGCAGAGGATGTAGCTCTTAGCATAAAGTGGGAGGACTGTTGAACACTGGTCCAGTCTGTAAATGCAGTTCCACCCCAAAATAGGGAGGACTCCTAAAAACCCTGCCAGGGCCCAACTAGCCCCAATCAGCGCCAACATCCTTCCTCGCTTTGCGCCATGGTATGGTCGCATAGTCACCATAGTCACATGCCGTTCAATTGCAATGGCCAGCAGACTGATTATTGAGGCAGCCAGAGTGATGAAGACGCCTCCCTCTCTGAGGAACCATAGCAGAGGCGTCAGCTTCAAAGTATTAGGTCCGGACATGATGATGTTGGCCATGTATGTAATCCCGGCCAGCAGGTCAGACAGAGTCAGGTTGCCCAGCAGGTAATACATGGGCAGGTGGAACTTCTTGTTCCTCCAGATGGCGATGAGAACCACGGCGTTCTCCAGGACGATGAGAAGACACACAACCAGGAATGCAATGCCCTCAGGTTTGAGTCCTTCACGGTAGCGGTCTTTCTGCAGCTTGCCTGTGTAGTTGTAATGTGCCACAAGGACAGAAATGTCCTGGTACTCCCAGAAGAACTGCAAGCAGCCGGGAGAGGAGTCAGTATGGGAGGTGGGGAGTACAGGTGTAGAGCGAGGAGTCCCTGCATGTGCAAAACTTGAAGCCTCCATCCTTTATGTTGCTTTTCTTCTGCTCTGCCTGCAGTCGGTGTCTATAAAGTCATTTTGTTGACATGCTTTCGTCAAATAGAGCAGTGAGGAATTTGTCCAAAAATGATACACAAAAAAATGATTGTGCTCCTTTAATAAAGGGAAGAATTACATGAAGGTGATGCAGACTAATCCACCAGAATCCCCAGGTGTTTTCTTTTCTGCCAGAAGACGGTGCTCTTGAGCTCTGTTCGTACTCGAGGCCCCAGGAGCTGCGGAAAGACATGGAAAAGCATGAAAATGATGGAAATAAAGGATGACAACTGACACCGAAATCCTCAAGGTTTAACTTGATAACATCACAATCAAGGTAAGGAGGTCAAGAATCATAAACTGTGAAAGGTTAAGTCGTGTTACAATGACATTTAAGACCCCCACAAAGAATGCAATGAATCAAATTCCAACATAAAAGTAAAGCGTGGGCTGGTGATGTGAATACTGAAACTGTCCTTGTCTCGTCCTGAGATACACGCATATACAAGTCCATGCTGCTTGATAAGCTGCATGCAAACTTTCCTGTGACAATTGGATAGAAACTGTGAGGATATAAAACTTAAGTCATGACCTCAACAATGTGATACTAATTTGTAAGACAAATATTTAGTTTTCCCAATTGTGTTTGAAATGCATGTCAGTCACTGTAAGGCCGTTAGACGAGAAACATCACAACATGTGCACTTAATTTGGCACACATGCAGCCCCACACCCCCAGCATCACTATACCACTTTCACAGTATAGATGAGGTGTGTTTGAAGTCTCACACACATGCAAATACACTTAGAAAGCATGCACAGCGTTTATGACATTTCCAAACTTTAATCATACATATTCTGAAGGTTGTGGTTGAATTATTTTGGTTGTTAATATTGAAAACAATCGGGGTGATTAGGGTTGCATTCCTCTGAGTCTCTGTCGCGTGAGGGAATGTTATTCTCACTTCTTGACTCATATGTTAACATTTACCAAACAGTCTGGAGACTTTAACTGATTCAATCTGTGGCCAAGAATTTGGGAAATTAATATAACTTGTCCATGCTGTAACAAACAGCTGAGCCTTGAGTCCCTCGACGGGACATATTTAATCTACACAATAGATAAACATATGAATGAGATCATGAATGAATAGCAGGATCACAGTGTTGGTTACACATGAAGAGGTGTGACTGAGAGAATAGGTATATTATTTCTAAAATCAGCAGTTGTGTTTAGAATAATGTCAAAAACTTCATTTTTGACTATTTGAAAACAATTTTAAACAAAATTTTTATTTATTTTTATTTTTTTACTTTTCCTCCTATATATCCTATAAACTTAAAAGTTTCAGCACTTATTTTTCTTCTCAAGTGTTAATGATGTAAATATGACAGATTATGAATAAATGAATTTAAATAATACAGTTAAATGTTTATATATAAACAAATCACAGATGGTTATTTAAAGCCAATAAAAATGCTGTTTCTCCTAACATCATGTTCCTCTGAACATGACATAAAGGCAATCAAATTAAAATTAGTTTTGTCAACAATAACACAATCTATCACATGTTACATCAGATATGAGAAACAATCATAAATAAATTACCTTGGAAATGATGTAGCGTTGCCCTTATCCTTCACTTCATCTGCTCTCGACTGAGGGGAATCCAAACACGAGCGACTCACAGTCAAACTGACAAGCCAGAGGGAGTGAAGTAAGTTGAAACATGCAACAGCCAAAGGGGGTTGGTCTAAACCCAGGCTCTCTCTCCCCCCTCACATTCCCTCTCTGTTACTCCCTCTCTCTCCTTCTCACATACATTAACACACATTTGAGCGCATACACACAGATGTAGCTGCTGGCTCCTCATAAGAAGTGTGTTGTAGATGATTGACATATGAGGAAGTGAGTGAGCTAATGATTAACCAATTAAGTAATCAAC
>JAOWBC010001255.1:22450687-22461621 GCA_028566105.1 Hypoplectrus providencianus | reverse complement strand
GAGCTCTTATGTTATATATTTTTCACTTTCTGAAGTTGAATTTCGGCCTGCAAATAAACCTAACCAGCACAATAAAGCTTTTAAATATCCCAGACGTTATTTCACAGCCTCAACTTTTGCCAGTCAAACTTCACAAGTGTTAGGGTTTTGATTACCTAAGAGGCAAAGATATGAGTTTGGCATATTGGGCTTCAAAACATCAGCAAAGTGTTATTTGCTTGCCAAGTTCTCTTTAGCCCTCTTCCTCATCACCTAAACACTTCTCGCTGGGGTCTTTCTAAGGCTATCGTACCGCAGCCCCTCCTGTGATCTATCACCACTCAGTCCTCAGTCCTAATCCACTGATAAGTCCCCAAAATCAGACTGGCCAGACCAGCTCTGTGACGATAAGAAAACATTCCTCACTGCTTGCAATTGAACCTCCTTTTTTTTCTGAGGAAGCAGCAACAGATTGTCCCCCTCCTCCTCTTTAACCTTATCCTCCCATCTCCATATTTCCATATAACCACACTGAAGCGTGATGTTTACTTTCCAGTATGCGACCACTGGATGGGCTTGCAGGGTTGCATTGCATGACCTAAGACAGTCCAGCCCACTCATCAGCGCATTGTTTGTTTGGATTTTCCAGCCGACTTGCTGCGGTTTGGGGGCCACTCAAGGGGCGATTTATGAGGATCTGTGTTCTTTTGAAGTGCTCGCAGGGCATGGTGGCTTCAGAAGGAGGGATGAGTTGAGGAATGAGTTCAGAGGGAAAGTAAAAGGAGGGAGGGGATTGTGGGAAAGGGGTACAAGTGATCTGGGCTTCTTCTGACGACAGTTGTGGGGTTGCTAAGAGTTGCAGTGAAGAGCAATGACTCATCACAACTGCACTCCTTTCTGGCAGGAAATGTTCCCCTTGTTGCTCCAATTGCAGTGATAAAAGCAGATAACACCTTGGACAGAGGGATGGCAACAGTTTTGTATTTGCATCTGCTTGCCATGTTTTGAACACATCAGCAGCTTGCTGTAAGGGTGATTTAGGTCACCGAGCATTCTCCCGGTGATCCGGTCTATTTCTCCTGGCTCGCCTGCGTCTCAGTGCTGAAGCTTTGTTGGGTGAGCGTGGCTGCAGTCTGGATGCGTTCACTCCAACACTGGCAGCCTACAGGCCTAATGAGATCCAGATTGAGAACTTTTTCTGGTTTGATACTGACACCCCTCTCGGCTCCGCAGGCTTTTAACCGTCTCACTCAACCCTCAGGATGATGTGTTCATTCTTGTGATGCCAGAGTTAACACACAACCAAAGCCGAGGCTTCGGCCCTGAGGGTGTTTGTACATGTGTGTGGGGGTTTGTCAGTTGGAGCCTTTGCATATGCTCACACTTTCATCACACTCTCAACAGAAAGAATATGTGACTTTGATGTTGCTGCTCCACCCTTACCCAAATATCTCACCTCAGGAGTGTGCCTAACCTTAGCCCTGGACTACAGCTTTACCAACAGGTAAACTTCATATAGAAAACAAATGACATGACAAATTTGGGTGTGTTTTCATTGTTTCTTGTGATAATTTTGCGTTTGGAAATATATTTTTATGATTGTTGTTTTACCACATCACAATACCACATCCAACAAGCCAAAAACATTAAATCCTAGGTGAAGTAACTTTCTCTAATTGTTTATAAGCCTGGGCAAAATGTATATTTTCTCAAAGCTCCATTGATCCATTTCATATTGACATATTATATTTTCATTATTAATGTAAAAATGTACTGCATGTAATGTGAAAGGTGTGAAAAATATTGAGGTTCCATTAAAGTGAAAGAACACCTTGAAATGAAGATAAAGTTGCTCTCTGCCTGAAGCGTGATGTGTTACTGACTTTACACAGCTAGTTTAAATTTAATCAACATTAATCCATAATTACACCTATAACCAAAAACACAGTTCACAAACATATTTTGGAAACATTTGTGTTAAAAAATATGATACTGTTTTCATCACTTGATATTGTGATTTGAGTACTATTACCCTCCAGACCTTACGAACACTCAGGATGAGTCTGATAAAGCCCACAAGTTGAAATGTGTTTGTCTGACAGTTAAGTTGATTTGTAAAGTTACAATATGTGTTGCATGACTCTTGAGATCTTCAGACTTTTTTTCCTTCGCCATCCACCTTGGAAGTCGGTGAATTGTGCCAGAAACACACACATACACATCTTTTCAAACATGCATGAACACACGCAGATTCTGCCCTCATGGACCTCTCTGGAGACATGATGGTAATCAGAGGAGATGGGCGGACAAAGACATTACAACCGCACGGCAGCCATTCAGATCCCTGTGGGACGCTCACTCAGGGATTCTGTTGCTTGAATGATTCCTGCTCTGTTTCTTTTTGGCCTCTTGAAATTCCATCTTGCTCTCTGTTTTGAAGGGAAAAAGAAAGCAGGAGAGGCACAAACCAGTAAGAATGTAAATGAAAGCCAGATCTCCAAGTTTTGGCCCCTTTCTGCATCCCGGGATAATTTGTAAAACCGTGCAGCCAAGACGCTGATATGGTGAGAGTGAGGAGAAGGGCACGAGACAAGCTTGGGCCTGAAAACCTTTTTTTTTCCTGCTGTTCCTTTCTATTTTTTCTGTCTTTTTAGTCTCCCCTCTCGCTTTTCCTGTTTGACCTCTGCTCACTTTCTTGCTCAGTAATGCTCTCATGTTTCCATTCAGAAGGTGTTTTATAAAGAGAAAAGCGAAATGGGCACCAGCTCAGTCAACCAGACTGTAAGGTTAGCGTGACTGCAAGTGATTTGAAATGATTTCTGGTTTCCCCCCTTTTTATTCTTACCACTTAAGAAATTGCTGACCTCAGCTGCACAATTAGCCCCTCACATCTAGATCAAACCAAACCAAAGAGTCACTAGTGGCATCAGAGGTTCAAAGAAGGATCTGGTTCAGTCTGCTCAATGTTGTCATGCATGTAAAGGGGTCAGAACAAAGTTATGATGCCAGGTAATAGGGCTAGAACAGGAGGGGGTACATTTATTAAGTATTAGGACAGAAACCAGGGGTTGTACTGTACCTGGCAGGTTGCTAAAAGAAAAAAAAATACATAATTTAAAAATTTGTCTTTTTAGGTTTATTGACTTCAGAGGTGTTGGTCACACCCAGGAATGCAGTTTTCCTCCTTTTTAGCCCATGCTAAGCTAAGCTAAAATAAGCTAATTGTCACCTGGCTCCTTCTTGATTTGTGCACTGAGAGACATTCATCTTCTCACTATGGCTTGTATGATATGCACCTCTGAAATGGCTGCTGTGTTAACATTTTGGAATTGAACTATTACATGTTAAATATAATTTGCATCATAATTTAGAATGAAAATGTTGACTTTTGGTTTCACCCTTGCAGACTTTTTTCTCTTATTCTTTGCATAAATGGCTTTTTCATATGCCTCTTTTGCTAACAAAGGTCATTGTGGGTTGCAATAATTTGTGTCTCCTGGCTCATGATTATGTAGGTTCTATCTATAAAAATATAGTGCAATAGTTTTCATAGATATTACATGTGAACAGTCAATGAGCACATCCTTCTGAGAATGGTATCACTATCCTCATCTAACTTAGCAAGAAAGTGAATGTAACCAAAAATGTGAAACGGCTGACTGTGAATGAAGTTGAAACTTCTTTTAGTCAAGTCAAGGTCATGTAAAAAGAAATATCCTTGGTTGTTTCTTTGAATAACATGGAAAGTGAGTTGCTGAATTGATCTGTGTAACAGTTTGATTCCTTGTTGTTCACTCCTATTAACACAATCCTGCTTCCGTTTAGCACATCTTGTAAAGTGTAAATCCTTGCCTGAACACATATAAAAGCTTAATTCAAAGCACTGGTGCATCACATACTTGCCAGAACAAAAGCTGCAGGATTCAGCAATAAACGAAGCATGTCCAAGATCTGAACTGTGTTGTTTACACATCTGGCATTCTGCCACTGTTGGTGTCCATAAATAATTTTAGTTGCTCTCCCACTCAAGCTGGCCTAATCATTTTTACAGTAGGATGTTTTATCTAAACAGCAGCACATATTTTTACCTCTCGCTGCGCCTGTAGTATCTGTCACATCTCTCACTGCTGCCTTGCCAAGAGACCTGAGATGACAAGATAAACGTTGAGTGTATGATAAAATTTCTCATTCAAACAACTCATAAAGCATAATCCTATTTCAAATCGACTTTGAGATAATAAAAGCCTGTACTGTACTGAGTGTAAAGCTTCATGTATTCTCCCTGATAGCCTGCTTTGTTTGGAACAACATGCGGGACCTTTCAGCGAGCCCATTAGTGGAAGTCAACGCTCTGATGTCATTCAAGCTCTGCAACCAATTACGTGCGGTTCTGAGAAATTCAAATGCAGAAACTTAATGTCTTCCTTGGTTTTTTGAGTCTATGTGTCAGTCACCCGTCTCTTTGCCCTTCCACCGCCGTCTCCCCTCCTCCTGAAACCACATTTCCAAGCTGCTTGTTCCATTGCAAGCAATTAGATGTCAGGTCACAAGCACACCAGCAGCTGGGTCCTGTTTCAGTGTGTAGGTTCAGAGCAGGTTTCAGTAAATGGAGTATCATGAGTACATCAGCCGATCGTGCACAGACACAAACCAGCTGGCCTCTACAGCTAATTTGCTCCATGTTGAAAAGTGAAAGAAAACTGAAGGGAGTTTTAATTCAGTTTGAAATGTCTTATAAATGTGACCTGCAGGGTCCCCCCTTCCACCTTGAGGGATTGCAGCAGCAGAATAATCACACCGGGCGACATACTTGCATGTATAAGCATGCACATGCCCACTGGGGAGTGGAGTGAATTCTTTATGTTTGACTTCTCATTTTTTCGTCAACCCCTCTGTTTGCCCTCACGGTTTAACAGATCAGAAATAGACCCAGCTTACCGCCAGAGGGGACACAAGAAATCTCCAATCTTCACAAAGTTCCCAGTCAAACATCCTTCAGTCGGATTTCTCATGTTTCCACTGCGTACCAATAAGACATACTGATTAGGCAGCTTTTATTTGATTGCGACCCAAAACCACTTAAAGGATCAGGTTGCGGTTTATGTCCAGACAAATCCAAATTGTACAGTTGTTCGTGGGTCTGAAATGTGCAGCTGCAATCAAAGTTGTCGAGTCGACTCAGCAGAGGGGTTTCAAATCAAGCCGCCATCCCCAGTGCACACTAGCTTAAACCAAATTTCCTCGCGCCGAGGTGATTACTTGTCAGTCCCACAAACTCTTTGGCAGCTCTAACATCAGCTTTGCTCAAACCCACAGAACTTGTAAAATTTAGTCAAGATGCCAAAGTTTCCAAAGATATCAAATAGGCCAAAAGTGTTCCATTTTCCTATTGAACATTTCAATCAACATAATTGACATCTGTATGCAATTAGTAACTGTGGAAAACCAGTTTTTGTCTTAATTTTCAAACTAGTTACAAATGTTGGGAATGGGAGAAATGTTGGGAATAACACAGTTGGAGTCCCACAGTTAGCCTTATGTCTATACATAGTTGTGTGTCAGTACCAATCTGCACCGTGGGACTTCAGAGATCATCAGGTCACTGCAAGTCTTATTTTGGTGTTTTGTTTGGGTGCTTTTCAGGAGGGAGGGTATTTTAGTTTTCCCAGTGACTGATAGGGACTCTTTGTTTACGGAAGCACAATTTTACGAGTGACTGGGCAACCGACTGGTCCTAAATGAGTCCCTATGGGCTCCCTAATGGCCACCCTATAACTGCTGAGGTTCGGTGAAAGAGCAGCTAGTCTCTTTGCTAGCAGCTGTAAACTGTTTTACTGTTCACTAACAGTGTAGACACTGTGCTTTGCAAGGTCTTCCATGTTTAATGTAAGGATTGAGAAGGAATGATAGAGGCAGAGGTATTTTTACACGTGCTGAGGAGCCTGGAGAAAGGAGGATGGATTTCACAAGCTTCCTGATGTGCGTCTGACATTCCCACTGGGAATATGCATCTGGGACCTTTCCCCCTTTCCTCTCTCTAAAAGGTAGAATGCCAGAAGCAATTTAGTGGGACAGAAGAGTGGAAGAAGGAAGAGGAAAGAGCAGTCAGAAGTTTTAAGAAGTGAAGAGGTGAAACAACCAAGTCTCTTTTCATTTCTTGAGCTCATTTGATGATTTTGGCCCTTCAGTAGTTCCTGAATCTTGTTTTCTCCACAGTTTGACATTTTTCTTGGTCTCTTTGAGTAAATGACCCCTTTTCTTCTTTCTCAGATGTTTGAAATTTTTCTGGTTTGTGGAAGAATAAGAACTGCTCCTTTCACAAATTTGCTCAATTGGATATTACATGGACTTTGTAAAGGGAGCTGGCAGGTTCAAGTCTGTTTAATATACAGTCCAACAGATTCAGACGTTTGCATTATCACATACAGCTCCTCTGGGCATTGGAGTCACAATGTGTTGAAAAGTGTTGGGGACATGAAGACTCAGATGAAAAAACATTTTGCAAGCCATCCTGAGCAGATGCAGCTTCAGGCAAAGTAATGAGTATGAGATCAGAGTGCAGAATGAGAGTATATCATTAAGGTGGGTCTGGAAAAGATGAATCACACTAGACATTGTGTGAGTTATTACAGAGGACAATACAGAAAAACTTACAAAGCAAAAAAAAAAAGTGGACTGGACTATGAATAGTCTTCACGTGCATCACATCCACAGCAGCAACACAGCGCATGCAGGTTTTTTCTTATTGTGAAAATTAAAATTTCTCAAAGAAATTCAATATGTTTGTTTTTAACATTTGTTTGTTGAATCTTGTCAGAAAATTTCTGAACAAACTATGCTTTTTAAAAAGTAATGGGGACAAATTCTGCCAATGGCATAGTATGGACTTTCAAACAGCCCCAGTGTCCCCAGTATAAATGACACATCTTTAGAGTATCCAGATAAATTCAGGGTTGTAATGTCTGAAGGGGGCTAGAGAAAACAAAAACATTGAAGAAAAGAATAAGCTGGACGGAGATGAAAAAGAAAAAAAAGAAAAAAGGACAACACTAACAAAAGCGATGATATGCAGATTTAAACATTATCCAGTTGCGCATGACTTTTCTCCTACCTCACACATAAAACAGCTTTAATAAAAACATGGAAAAGAGCCGAGAGTGCCTCTCTCTGGGAATAGCCAGGAATATGCCAGTGCCTCAAGAGAAATGGCACTCTTCTAAGAAGCTTGTTTAGACTAGAAAGCAAAATATCCCCTATAATTCCTCACACTGTCACTGGTGTCTTTTCTTCTTCTATAACATAAACCTTCCTCCCTCTCTGATCATCCTTTCTCCTGGCTTTTACTCCCCATATAGGGTTGATGAAATGCATGTTCCTGCACATCTGTGCTCGTGTTTGGACAGGAAAACATAAAATCCCTTGCAACACAGAGGCGGACTGGTCACCAACGTGCTGCACCGACATCTTTTTAGCATGTGTGTTTGATTATCCTAGAGAAGACACAGTGTACATTCACTTACACCAAGTCACCTATAAATCAACTGGTCTGCTATGTCCTGCAGCAGGGCACAGATTGTAAGAGAGATTTAGAAGAGGAGGATGGGAAAATGACCGCCATGCATCTGTGTGACGAAATTCAGTATGTGGTACTGTCAGTGTGTGTGAACTCAGCTGGATGTGCTGGACTTCCCCAGTAGGATCGGGGGGTTGTTTGTTTACTGTACAGTCTACTATACTGCACTTCCGTTCTCACCCAGGCCTCGCTCCTACTTCTCCCTCTCTTTCTTCAACTCCCTTCCCCCTCACATCCACATCTTAGATCAGTCCTTGTCTTGGCCTCCTCCAATCTGTTTTACCATTGTTATCACTGTTGTCTTTTCTTTCATTTGCACAGTGTTAGACTTTCAAATTCTGTCATTCAGGGCCCGATGTGCAGCTCTCACACTCTGTGCAGATTTCACTTGGACAGCTGCATTCAAAAAAGTGTGATTGAAGATGCAATTACTCCAATATATCTTTTCATATTAACAGGACCAATAATATTGTGCTAAACCAAGTTGTACTGGTGCATAAACCTCACTAAACTGCAACTGTTTTTAAATGTTGACAACACATTTAAAAGGATAAGCCTTTAGGCATAAGGATGTGGATTTTCTGCCATTGGTGGAGGTGCTGATTTCTAAAATGATCATGTGGGTCATATTAGAGGGAACAGACAAACAATCCATGTGGTCATATGGGTTGGGGGAAATACTCACCCTGCTTTGATTCTGACCACTTGGAGCAGCTATAAACACTTTTGCGTTCAGACATGATCAGATGCCACATCAGACGAACTATTTCCTTTCAAGCATACCTCTCTGCCTTTCCTCTCTGACTTTCTTCTCACCATACGACATTGTAGTTCTCTTTCTGTTCTTTTGTCAATGTCTTTTGCAGACACAAATGTTTTAGGAATTTAGGTGGGCAGCACTGGCATCAGTGTGAATCCGAACTGGAAAATGGGTCAGAATCTTTTCAGACTGCATGCAGACATTGGCAAAAATGACAACACGCAGGGATTGTCTGTCACAATCATTCTGAATAAGAGGGAAAAAAAGATCTTACTTTCCCATGATTAATACTCCTCCGTCCAGCTCTGTGTTGGTTGGTCATATTTGGATGAGTCCAATGGAAACAGAATTCAGATGGTGACCAAATCTCCCTCCAGGCTATCGCCCAGGACAGCTGACAATTTCATGCCCATTTCTGGACAACTCTATTTGGGTATCCATGCTACACAGAATAAAACAAGCTCACACAAAACAGTCACCAATTGATATCATCACTTTTCTCTCTCCCAGTAAAAAACAGACACGATCAGTGATCACCACATATTCAAACATATGCACAAAAACATTTATTCTAAGGGCTATTGGTTCACAGTACTGCTTACTTACTTACTAAATCTTTCTGGACATACATGCCATGCAAGCAGGACATGGAAGAGTGATTAACTGAACAAATGAGATTACATCTCCAGGCCATGTTTGTATATTTTTCCAATTGGGACCTCTTGTTTATTTTGGGTCTTGTTCAAGTGCTCCCTAATTGCAGATGTGATTTTTCCAATGGCTCTTAACTGGTTTATAAAGATACACACTACATCCTGAGTGACCTTAAAGGTTTCTGCAGGAAATTGAAGGGTGAGAGGCTTTTCTGTGATACCTTTGGCCCACTTTTGGGCATTTGCATGTGTTTTTCCTGCCCCAGGGCAGAAAGACAGGTAGAGTCATGGTCTCCGAAAAGCAAAACATTCTCAGGAAACAAAGTTCATCAACAGTATCAATCAACTTTGACCCCACGCTCTTAATGGTGATTCTTGAGAGCTTGTTTTCATTCTTTGCATGTACCTCATTCCCTCACCAGCGTCACACCCACCTCAAACCCTCATCTGAGTCTCAGCTATCAGCGTCACAGTTTTTGTTTTGTTGATGTGAGCACTTGTTTTCCTCTGCGACCCTCTGCTCTGGCTCTTTAGGGCCACATTAACGTCAATTTACACAATTAAACCAGAATGCGTGAAGAGTTAGCACGTTGCTGCTCTCCAGCCAAATGTGTAATTGAGCTAATAGCAGCTGTTCGAGCCGGATCCTATAACATTCACATGTTCCATTAGGAGCTGCTCTCACGAGCCAGCGGTGGAGTGACTGGCTCCAGATGTTCTCCATGGCAGCGAAGAAAGCCTCACAGGATACAAGAGGGGAGATGAGGAGATGTGTTTTCTGTCACAAGAGAAGGATGAGAATCGTCCCCAGTGATTTTTAATACCCTAAAAGGATGTCTATTTTTACCAGCTCTGCGTTTAATCAGACAGCCTGTCTTTGCCAAATCCTCATGAGTAATCATGTCCTATGAGCTATCCAAATGATAACACCTTAATGATTGTCTCATTATGTTTTGGTTCTGGGAAACGGGCGACTCTGTGGTTGTGATTGAGTCACGTTTGTGGGGGAGGAATGTAAACAGCTCTGAGCTGATCAAGGCACTCTGTTCTATCAATGTGATTTTCAAGCTTGGGCTTTTTTGTTAAGTGGATGTTTGCCTGGCGGTTTTTCTGTGTTCTTTTCTCACGACCATATCCTGTGCTGATTTCATCAAATGTAAAAATTTCCATTGTTTGTGCACAACAAATGGCCACTGATTGGCAGCATGTAAAGTACTGTAACAGAATCTACTGCCGGTAAACTTTGTCCAAGTCAGACAGCTGTGTTCACAAGGGAAAGTGAGTATCGTCACTGCTCTCCTTAGGCACTTTGTGTAGAATCAAGCTCCCTCATGACTCAGGATTTCTTCTCTCCAAATATTAAACTCAAGCTCACTGATTATCCTGCCAAGATTAAGAGGATTGTTCATGCATTTATGGGATCTTGTTTGGATTAGGGTGTCATCACACATCTTAGTGTCTTCACACTGGGACTCCAATCAAAGCCTGAATTCATTCAGTTCAGTCAGTGATTCACATCTGTGCTGTAGGACTTTCTGGGCATGTTTAAAGGAAAACTTTGATCAGAAAAAATGATTATTTTCAAATCAATGATGTACCCTGTGCTACCTTGAGTGATTGCAGAAAATGTTGCTTTTCTTGCATGCCTCCATTGGGAAAGAAGTATCCAAAAAACACACAATTCTTGATTAATTGAAGTAAATGGAACAGTAAGGTTTTGAAAAAAAAAATTAATAATAATACGTGCATTTGGGTATAAGTGAGCATTTGGCTGCAGAAATGAGACTTGACATATTGTATAAGCTCAGATTTTTTTCAGGTTTTCAACATTTGGGAGGTAGTAGAAATTAAACAAAACATTTATTCAGAAGCTCATGCCTGTCCTCATTAGATTTTTTTCCATATTTAGTTATGATATATAGTTTGTTTGTAATCTTGTTTTACTACTTCTCATTCTCATACAGCAAAT
>JAOWBC010001255.1:22421467-22435782 GCA_028566105.1 Hypoplectrus providencianus | reverse complement strand
GTGTAACAACCTCCACCCACCACACCCCTGAATACACACACACACACACACACACACACACACACACACACACACACCTGCAGGAACCCCAGGAGTAGAGGGCCCAGTGATATACTGAGTGCTCTAAATTCACAGACACACAGGTAAACTGTCCCCAGTCACCAATCCTGTGCAGGTGTGTATGTGACAGAGCGCAGTGTAATAGTGTTTCATTATGTGGATTTAGAGTATATAAAGTGTAATAATCTATATGCCAGTGAGTTGACTCCCTGCACTCCCTATAAAATAAAAAACTAGACATGAGAGTGCCCCATTTACTTTTTATGGCCATGGAAAGAACCTCTGCAGCCAGATCCAGCTGGGGGGTTGGTATATATATTAAAAGCCACTTTGAGAGTGGCTTTCCCCTAAAGCACATATCATTATGAGACAGTGTAGGAGAGATAAGAAAAGATACAAAAGTTATAGTCCTGTGGTATTATATCATAGTGCACTAAGGCTGTAAATCACATCTCAAGTATCAACACAATGGCCCCCTGTGGGAATTTTACTACTCCATAAAACGATTATATGTTTATTAGCTCAGTATTTTTTTTTTTAACATAACTTCCTTTCTCTCCAAGTTAAGGACAGAGGGGTACAGAAAGAGAAGGAAAACAGAGGGCCTGAGCACCTCACCTGCCTCTAGTCATAACATCACTTCTCTGCCTTCACAAACCAGTGGACTCAGCCATCCAAAACAGTTTTCTGCTGCCAGTCTGCATTAGGTTTCTTATCTAGTTTTGTCTTCCTCTACAGTGCACATGAACATGACAGAACATGTTTTACAGTTGTTTGGAGATATATGCAGACCTGTTTTATTTCCCACAAGCTGAACTGCAAATTGAGTATAACTTGTGATTTGTGTGTAATCCTTTGCATTAGGTCCTACATTTGAATTAAATGATTGACCAAAACTATTATTAGCAAAATCACATAAGAATAATCACTAATTATTAAGAATGCTCACTTTTAAAGGGATTGCAGTATACATCTACATTATTGGATTAGTGTGAAAATGAAAGGACTTTTTTCTATAGAGAAACATGCCACTAACTAAGCTTTTTGATATGTAAAATGTATCATGTTAATCACCTCAACTTAGTGGATTAAAACTATGATGGAACAAAGTAAATATTCTAAATTGTACTCCAGTAGCCCTCCAGTACCTCCCACCTTTAAAATAAAAGTCCTCTGGTACAACTACTACAACTGTTTCTAAGAAGGTAACATTTCTACACTAATAAAAGCAGATATTGTTGGTGTGTAAATGGTTCTGAGAGTTCAAAATATTTGTCCCTGAACCATTATAAATTGTTGTGTTTATGTGTAATGTCACTGTTCTGATATTTTGCCGTTCGTGGCGCAGTAGCGCCCTCTACTGTACGAGTAGCACGTGACAGGAGAAACGTCACGTCTACAGCGCTCTTTTCCTATTGGCTTCTGTGGGTCATGTGATCATAACAGAATCATGGCGGCCTCCGCTGCTGTCCGGTCGAGCATGGGGCTGACTTTGAGACTTTCTCGAGTTATACCAGACTGTAGCACATGTCCCATGAACAGGCTAAAAAGTTGCGGGACGAGCGGAGGTAACTTGCAAAGGAGGGGCTCCTTTGAGAGCTTTCGCACGATAAATCGACACTTGCAGACGAGTATAGGTGAGTGGTGCAGTTTGCTAGCACATTTAGCCTCAGTAGGAGGCTGCTTCACTGTCATTACTATTTGTTTACGATACCTCTGAAAAGCTGTTACCAAGTTTTTCTTCACACACACCAGTCTAACTATTGTTGGGGCTAGCAATGTCTGGCTAGCAGGTGGTCGTAGAATATAAACAATTATTAGAGTCCAAAGTCCACTCAATAACACTTGTGTAACTTTACATCAGCATTCCCATGATGGGCGTTCAGAAACTTTATGCAACAGGTCAAAAAATCCTCCGCATCCGTTACTCTCAGGAGGAGCTGATGTCACAGCATAAACATTCACAGCACTGCTTGTTTTTCTTAAGGACTTTACAACAGCGAGGAAGGGAGCTCCAATGCAGAGGATCCGGAGGATGTGTAAGTTTACATGATGCTCCTCGTACGAAATACTCATTTGATATTAATGGTTGCATACAATATACTTGTTAATAAAATTTGTATTACATCTACTGCCAAATAGTGCAACCCAAGTCAGACTGAATTTAATCATGAGAGAAAGATAGAAAAAGTTTTTGCAGAGTCATGCCAAATTTGCATTTTTTTTTTTTTTTTTTTTTACAACATCCTGAACATAGACTGAATTAGGGCAGTCAACATATCAGACTTTCACAACAGTATTATCGTGGCCAAAATATTTCATTTCGTCAGTATTGCAAAATTTTATCGTTCAAATTCCACTATTATTTGTTAATCATGCGTTGTTTTCTTTGGGAAATGAATAACATTCAAAATGTGACTGTTCATCGGGGCAATCATGACAGGCAAAGCTAACCAGATTAACTGATTTTGGAGGTTCTGGATTTACATGTTATTATTGTCTGTGTATTTACATTAAGAGATACATTTTGCCCCAGAAAGTTTTCATTATAGTGGACATATTAGTAAGTTGTTTTTTTTAGGTCATTCTTGTTTACTTTGGTGGGGCAGTAGAGGGGGACATCTATAACTGTAGAGCATGTTCTACTTCTGATTCCTCTTATCCACGTGTCAAGGTTTGCTTCAGCAAGGAAATTTTGACATGAACTCTGGACACTGAATGCCCTTAATACAGCCACTATAGTCTTACAAAGGAAGAGAGTAACACTGTAAGCGCAGTCAATATGGAAAAAAAGCCACCAGGCTCTGTAAAGAAAATTTTAATCAGACTTAAAATCTTTTCCAGACTAAACAAAATCATGCTTACCTACATTAGTTAGAAAAAAATTGTAATTCGTTGGAAAAGGCTTCTGCTCTTTATTATAGGCTTGTCAAGAAGTAGCATTGCAAGTGTGTAGTCAAAGTAAACAGTAACATGATTCTTATATGGAATGTTTTTCTTGTGTAATCAGAAATATTTTTGCCAGTATGCTGTGCTGGCCACATTCAAGCACTTTACTTGACATGGAGCATGTTGTCTCCCAACAGGTTTTACTTTTTAAGAATTAAAGGGAGAAATGATGAGTTGAATGTTTCAAAATCTTGCCAGATGAGATCAAATGTTTGACTGTAAAAGGCTAAAATCTTGTTTAACTTGCTATTTTCAAGGGTCAACGTGGTGTATATAGATCGGTCTGGGCAGAGGATCCCAGTTAAGGCCAAAGTGGGGGATAATGTCATGTACCTGGCTCAGAAGCATGGAATTGAACTTGAAGGTGAGTTTTTAAACAGTTAAAACTGTGTCTCTAACATCTTAAATTTTAATAGGAGAATGGCTTAAATATATATATATTTTTTTTCTTCACATAGGAGCATGTGAGGCATCTCTGGCCTGCTCAACATGTCATGTCTATGTGAACGCTTCACATTTTGACAAACTGCCAGAACCTGAGGAGAGGTAGGTCCTATTCACATGATGTCTTCCTTATCCACAACACTTAAATTTTAACAAATGGGTGTAATGAAATGATGGAATGATCACTATAAATGTTAACCTATATCTTGGCACTCTAGGGAGGATGACATGCTGGACATGGCACCCATGCTTCAGGAAAACTCCCGGTTGGGATGCCAGATCATTCTCACCCCAGAGCTTGAGGGCATAGAGCTCACTTTGCCCAAAGTCACCAGGAACTTTTATGTGGATGGCCATGTTCCCAAACCTCATTGAGAAGAGGAGGAAGAGATTATGAGAGTAGGAGAAAAAACAAGGGTGACGCTGCGAGGTAGACAACAGGTATGCTGGTTGAATGAGGGGGCGACCATGACGAGGCAAGGAAAGTAAAGTCCGTAGCAACTCCTCCCTAGGCTTCTTGCCGGCTGACATATTCCACAGTTAACCAATGACAGGATAGGACTACAGATGACATCAGGCAGGGTCAGACACCATATGAATCTCTCTGATGGTGAAATTAATGGTTACTTTCAAAAAATTGTGATGTTTAACTGATGATGTTTTTATTCATATGGAGTGTTTTCAGACCAGCATCAGACGCCTTTTAATCTCGCAAACTGTGAGCAATTTTCAACAAAGTTTGTCTTTGTGTCATTAAATAGAACATTCCTCGTTACAGCTCATATACGCACAGATTTTACAAGATAATGTTCTCAGTCATTTCTGTTGGTCCATCACTGTCACACTTGTCTGTTTTATGCACAGCATTTACTTTAATTTATATGTATCAAGTTAACTTTGTAGAGGTTGATGGCTCATCAATTAGTATCCACTGACTATAGTTGGCACCACATCATTTATCTAAAACATGTTTTCGAACACTGAAGGAGAAGCCATATATTGTAATGAGGTGTATTTGAAAGACATATGCTGCCTGAAGCTTCACGCATGGGATCTCACAAAGTAAGTCAAATTTAGACTTTTGAAACAAAAATCTTATCCACTTAACATTGCAAATCAGGCAATGTGTGTGTGAGTTGTTGGCTATAAAATGCCAGTGATAAAGCTTGCTTAGTTGATCTGGTTCAGGTAGTCTGTTTTGAAGCTGTTTGGCTTCTTGTTACCTTGGAATGAGTTTACCACATCTACTCTTTCCTTCTTGAGTCTACTGTACTTGTCCTTACGCACAAATGCAAGTCAAATGTGTATACCATGTATTAGAAACGACAAATATTTAAAGTTGTGCAATAAATGTTTAAAAAAAAAAAATACTTTTGTGCTCTGCTCTCTTTACCCAGCAACCTTAACACGTATTACAAGTACTGAAAGGGGACAAAAATAAAGTTTCCATGAATAATTAAAGGTAGTTAATTCGAATATTAGCAGACCGTTAATGTTAAAATCTCCACTTTTACCCTGAAAATACCGAAACTGGCATTCGGTTGTTGCACAGTTCTCTGCAGCAGCTACCCAGTTAAAGTGGATCTCTGCGTGGGCAACGCTTTTATTTCCCAGCAGGTGTAATCTGGCAAACCAAAAAACACCTGCGTAACTCCGCCTAGTCCGAAACACGAACCGGTTCCAGCTGTTTGTGTCCGCAGTAATTTGGCACACTTCATCATTTTGTCGGTTATCGATTTGGAGATCCGTATGGTGAGCATCAACAGTTGAGCACACTGATCTGTAGTTACAAGGTTTGGATTGTATTGATCTGATTGAATTTTCACCACTTTCTAAACTCTCTTCTTTAGGCCCAAATGTTAAAGACGTGGTTAGCCATCGAGGTTATGACAGGTCAAAAATAGAGAACAATGTCTAAATTAAATGTTAGTGTGATCATGGGGCCGATCGTAAGATTATAGTCATTGGATCGCAGCGTGACAGAGTAATTTAGGCCTGCAAGGTGCATGTGCCGAGCTGGAG
Source organism: Hypoplectrus providencianus (assembly GCA_028566105.1). Lineage (NCBI taxonomy): Eukaryota > Metazoa > Chordata > Actinopteri > Perciformes > Serranidae > Hypoplectrus > Hypoplectrus providencianus. The sequence goes on along the minus strand of JAOWBC010001255.1, from coordinate 22,430,307 downwards.
GACCTACAAACTAGCCGACCGGCAACAAACGTTATGCTACAGAAATTCTTTTAGGAATAATGGCAATAAGATGAAAAAAACTAACGACGTAAAATTACCAACCTGTTTTAATTTCCACTTATTTCCTTTTGCTCTAGTCCACAACATGTAGGCCTAAAGAGGCCTTATCCATTCTGACACCAATATGAGAGAATAGGGGTGGAAGAATATACATTTACAGTTATTCTTTAAGTTGTTCTCAGTATTTATAATGTCTCAATATCCATCCGACCTGCTACTGCGCTCGCGACAGTCAAACTCTCTCAAAACCGCGAAAGTCCTCAACATTTAGAACCCAAGCGCTACATTTTTGTTCTAGAACACATTTACTCTGCACCGAAAGCTCGACATTCCGTTACATTTCTGTCGGTGAGTTAATTAAGTTACATAGTAATGATGCAAACGGCTTCATGTCGTGTTTTATTTCAAGGAAAATGACAGGTTGGCTGTTGTGCTTTTAAATTACTGCAGCATGATACTAGCTCATTCATGTTAGCTAGAGTTGGCTGCTAGTAATGTCGGTCTAGATAAACATTTGAAAAAAAGAAAAAAAAAATCAAAAGTTCATGTTTTCATTATACTAACATAGCTGTTACTTTTGGCCACAGTTTGGAAACACTGGCCTAAAGTTAAACACAACTAGCCCCAGCTTTTTCCTTTTTCTTTTCTTTTCTTTTCTTTTCTTTCCTTTTCTTTTCTTTTTTTTTTTTTTTGCCTTAGTTGCTCATATAGCTCAATATTTAGCCCAAATTATGTAATATTTTATGTCGTGCCAGTTTTTCATTAGAATCGTGGTTCCAATTTCTTTTAAATGTATAATTAAATCCTATCGTATGTATAAAACAAAACTATACAATATTTCACATTAAAAACTGTGAACACTAGAAAAATATCTGAGAATAAACATTTTGTGTGTTGAAAGGTTTTATTATTTATCTTGGTATTCAACTGATCTAAAATCTGTTTGTTTTTATGACACAGACACTTCATCAATATGAGCACAGGACCAAGGACACAAGCAGCCTTTATCCGGGAAAACCAGAGCACAATTGAACATGATGCCTCCCACTCAGCACTCTTTTACCTTTTCCAAGAGGTTTCCAAGCTTGCATCCCCCATCCACAACAGTTTCTTGGACACAAATTCACCCTCCGCATGGCTTCATGATACTTCTGGGCAAGGCCATTTTATAGTTAAAAAAGAGGAAGAGGATGCACATTTGTTTGAGATCTCTAACAGTTCCTGCCAGCACAGTTTGTCTTGTATGTCGCCTTTTAATCAGGTGAAAAAAATCAAGGAGTGTCACGACAGCAAGGCCACAACTTTGGTTGAGCCACATAGTAAATGCAACAGTCCCTGGAAAGTACTGAGTCTGATCAACCTACAGTGTGAAAGGCTGCTGCATCAGAAAGATGTGGATGAGCCTGACTCAAGTTCACTATTATCTACTACAAAATTAGACCATTCAATTGACAAACCATCCACTTCTGCAACAGATGTTACAGATCAGGGAGTCAGAGGTGACTGTCTAACTGTTGAATACACTTTGAGACCATCTCATCTAGTCAAAGAGAGGCAAGAAATCCCATCCTGTGTCAGTAATGTGGAACATGTGAGAGGGGACTGCCGCAAAGTAGCCAGAAGTTTTAATTCTCAGTCCTGTGCAAAAGACTGCAGGGTTAACTGCTGTGTTCAGAATCCGAATGCTGAAAAAGCAGACACTATTTCAGTGTTCCGTAACAGCCAATATGAGCGGAACCAGGAGTTTAGGAACAATAGTTTAGCTTCTGCAGAGAATATTTTGCATCTACCCTTCTCTGTAAATATTTCGTCACAAACACATGTGTCCTATGCATACTTGAATGCACAGTTGACTGTAAATTCAAATGAAGATGCTCATGTAGTTTTGTCAAAGCCAACACTGACTCTAGACCACAATTCAAACTTTGCTTTAAATACAGAGCCCCCATGTGAGACCCAGCTGCCCCCTCCAAGCTCTGTCCTACCTTCTGTGCAATCAGTTTCATTTTTATTGGACACTACAGAGATGTGTCAGTCTTTCACAAAGCAAGATGGCACAGTCTCAGTACCTAAGTCACAAAGGACACCTGCTCACACAGAGGAAAAAGGCCCCTCACTTGCACAAACGAAAACATCAACAAACCCCTCATCTGCAACATTAAAACTAGAATCAAGATCATTGCTAAAGGAGGAAATTGCTGCTCCATCAACCCAGCAGTGGAGAACCAAAACTCCCAGAAAACAACCTCATCCCAGGCGGAGTGCTAATATCCAAGACCCAGACTTCCAGGGAGTGACCTTCAGGATGGACACGGAGCTGGACGCCAATAGAGAACAGTGTCGGCTTCTCATAACTTCACAATACAGGTAGTGACAAACTCATTACATGTTTACATAAGCATTTTTTGGTGATGATGAGAAAAACTTACAGTATAAATAAGTTCAGTTGCATTAATGGTGATGCTTCAGCAAGGAGCTCCATATGAGGATGAAAAAGCCCAGACTGAGGTCCCGGGCATCCCAGAAATCCATCAAAACTAGCAGCTCAGATGAGGACAGTGAGCATACAACCAATGTTTCAAGTGAGTAACACTTTCACACTGTGCTGTTTGGTGAGGCTAATTATGGTGATGTTATTATTTGCTCCCCTTGATGGCAGTTGGGAACCCCTGCAGTTTGAATGAGTAGTCTCATTAATCAAACATGTATATTTTAATTTAATATATTAGAATAGCATCAGTCTTGGTGAAATGAAGTAGGTTTTGTCTTTTCACGAAATGCCCATTTTCTCCACCCGAGGGCGCTACCACATCAAAATATGCAGCTTGACTTCATCAACAAACACAAGTAATGCAGTATACAGTTAATGTAAGTCAGGGCAGCAGGACCAAAATGAAATTCATGCATGTTCATCATTCACTATTGGAAATTTACATATGCTTCTACTTACTCAAAAAGGAAAATTAACTTATTAGTATCTCCAACCTTCAGAGCTCAGAAAGACTAGATTTTTGTAAAACCACTCAAATATACAGCTTTGTTTGTTCTTGATTAAAAGCTAGTTAGTCAGTGTTACGTCACTTACAAATCCTTTTAACTTTAAGGAAAATACCATAAATGCATAATTCTTTTTGATACCTTAATCATAATCTACCTGCTTAAATTTACTATTAATTTACAAAAACCTTTGGTTTTTATGTACGCTCTGGAAATAATGACTAAAATACCAACTAAAATTGTTTCCTTTCTATTTTATTAGAGGGTAAAGTCTGCGCATCGTGTTGCACCAGGAAGACCCCCATGTGGAGGGATGCGGAGGACGGGACACCGCTCTGTAATGCTTGTGGGATAAGGTAGCTCATATTAACATTGTTGGATATTTTAAATACACTAACATGATGCTGTGTACAAAGGCATATCTGTTAGAGTACTATGGGAAGCCCAAACCACATTTCAATTTAATGGAAATAGTCTTAAAGGGATAGTTTTGGTTTTCTTGAAGTGGAATTGTATGAGGTATTGCCTCCAGTAGCTGACTGTCAGCACAACCATAGTATGGAGAAACAGTGGGCAGGGCTGGCACATAAACTTAGCAAAACTCAGCGGTGGACGGGATTAAGCAGAATATATTTAAGACACCTAAAGGCCAAAAGCCCACCTAATAAGGTTAGTATCAATTTAACTAATGTTATCATAAAAAATACACTTCCCTGATTAAATGTATGTGTGGCTGTCTGAAAATAAGATAAAGCAGAGAAAATATTCTAAATATAGCCTATGTTTAAACTGATTATTATTTTTATTATTATTTTTTTTTTTTATGTTTCAGCCTTAATCTAAATGATAGCTTCATGTTTTGTCTTCCATACTCTTAGTGTTTATGCAGAGATTCTTGACTGATAAACTGGGACATTTCAAATATACGTGTCACAGGTAAATACCAAGTGAGAAAAGAGTTTTATTAGCACTGTATGTTTTCTGTCTTGACCTTCGAAGGTATAAGAAGTACAGAGTGCGCTGTGTCAGCTGCTGGCACATCCCCAGGAAAGAGGGCAACTCCAACTCATGCTGCCTCAAGTGTGGAAACTTTGTCAAACTGTCCTCAGCTCAGCGGAAACACACCACCTAAGGAAGAAACCAAGAGCTAAGGTTTTTATATATGTTCAAGGTATTTGACGAGGCTCTTACACACACTTGCAACAAGTGTACAACAGTTCAAGACGCTCTCTGATCATATATTCTCTACTACAGTTCACTACTGATGGGTAGGCAGATAGAGGACCAGATTCTTACAGCTACTTGAGTAATTATTTAAATTAGTTTTAATATGTTGGACCTCAGAAAACAACACTCATTCCCAAAGTACTGTATAAACCAGGGGGAAAAAACATGAGCGCGTCAAAAAACAATAAGGAAAAATCACAGTAAATCTCTTGAAAATGGAGGACGTCAGGCTGTACTTCACTGAACCGATTTGTGCTATCTGCTAGGCTGTATGCAGCATGTGTGACAGAACTTGATGGATTTTTTTCCTCTCTACACAAACCGGGATCTATTGATGAATCACAGACAGTTAATATCGTCAAATGGGGTTGTGAATAGCTACTATAAGAAGTGGACACACTCAGTGGAAAGTTGAGTCATAATTGTTGACATTTTTTCATCTAAACAGCTTCAGTGTTGCATGTGTATTCTGGTCAGTCATGCCAGATGGCTGCAGAAGAAAGTTATTTCTGTCCAGTTGCAAAAAAACAGCAACCTGCACTCAATGTTGTGTTCACTATTATTAACTGCAAAACAATTTACTTCTCTTGACCTTGACAGTGAGATTGTCTGCAAAGTTCAGTAGATACATTTAGTAGCACTAGGTAAAACAAATAATTTATTGTCATTGTTTATTTATAATTGTGGTTGTTTTTTTTTCTTTTGTCATTCATTTGGATTGTTGCCAGTTTAATTGGTGCACTGATTGCCTTCGTGTTGTTGTTTACTACTACAATTACTACTTTGTTGTTTACTGTGAAAAGAATATAGATTTTTGTGTGTGTTGCATGGGGTTTTGCATGAGTCTGTATTAAATTCAGTGTAAAACATCCAATTTGTTTCCTCTTTTTTATTGGTATAATAGGTAAGGCCTGCTCTTAATTTAAATCCCCTATGAAAAATGCAATGATTATAAAATAGAATAGTTTCTGAGGGGTGCACATATCACATTAAACTATATGGAGAGGCACAGGGAAAAATTGTTCATTAATGAGACTTCCCACAGTTTCCTCAGCCCACCCTGCAGTAGAGGCCTGTTTGCCAAGTGGGTGGCCTCAGACGAATTGATACAGTGCAGCTATTATTTCAAAACGGGATTACGTCTTCCTCTTATTTGAAACAGCCAGAGTTACCTCTGTCACCATGTGCCAAACCATCCAGCAATGAGCAACTCTGAAGGAAATGAGCGCTCTCTTAGCCAAGAACATAAAAGATGGAAGCAAGCTCAGTAAAATAAATGTGCTTACTTCATTTTTACGTTAAACATATTTCTATCCAAAACGGTCTCACCTGCTGTGGTCACTTAAATATCAACAGTAAACACTAAAAGCTAATGAATGTTTGAGACAATAAACCACAATACAGCAAAAAATATACATGTAAAAGTCAGAAGTAGACATGCACATTTTAAAAGCATTCACTGAAGTAAAAAAAGGTCATTTATAGCTGTAGAGGAATTGTTTTATCTCATGCAGTCAAACTGTTAAATGTTCAGGATGAGATAACCAGTGTTTCATTTCCATATAAAACTGAATTTATGATGGTGATTTCATCGGGTGATTAGTTCGTGTGGTTGGTTTATGGCTGCAACCACGGTTATGATAATTTTTATAATGAATTAAATTTAAGACTATTTTCTCTATTAATCATTTTTGGACTTTAAAAAACAAAGGTGAAGTGAAGAGAAAAATGTCCACCCATGTTTTTGATCTTCTAAGGTGTAAGTCCAAAATATATTAAGTTTAATATTTTATAAAATATCAATTGACAAATAATCTAGTCCATTAGTAGTTGTATTTGTTTTACAAAACAATAATCTTTTTTAATGTTTGTAATGATATCCCTGCTGGTGGATAATAAACAAGAGTTGAGATTGAAGCTGTACCTGAATTTAAAAAAAAGGAAACTGAGGGGGGGTTGATGATTTGTGAATAAAAAATACTTTGATGTGTTTGACATCTGTGGATAATCATGGAGATAATATGATCTCATACCATACATGAAAAATCAGGTAGAAGTATTTTCTAAACATGTAGGGTCAGAGCCTTTCTCTGGGCTGCTGTTGTTGTGATGAAGATGGAGTGCTTGCAGGAGGAGGAGGAGAAAGTTTGGAGTGGGAGGCTGAAAAGTCTCCATGTAGTCAGATGCGAGTCTTTTTTGTGAATGAAAGAGTAGAAGGGGGTCTGAGCCTGTTCTGTCCCAGACAGGCGAGTTCAGCGCCTGTTGGGGCCGCAGTCCCGCAGGACACTCCGGACAATGACCTTGGACAGCAAACTCATGGAGGGTATTATTGGCGTGGAGGGACAGAGGGACCTCAGTGAAGATGTGAAAGCCTCAGGTTTGTCGGTGGTTAAAACAGCTAACCCTGACGATGAGCAAAGTGCCTCATCCTTAACTCCTGATGTGCGGGAGGAGGGAGACTTTGAGGTCCGGCTCCAGGATGGTCCAGGCAGGAGAACCGCCTCGATGAAGCCCCCGTACTCTTACATCGCTCTCATCACCATGGCCATCCTCCAGAGCCCGAAGAAGAGACTCACCCTCAGTGAGATCTGTGACTTCATCAGCCAGCGCTTTGCGTATTATCGGGAGAAGTTCCCTGCGTGGCAAAACTCAATCCGGCACAATTTATCTCTGAATGACTGCTTTGTTAAAATGCCCCGGGAGCCCGGTAACCCTGGCAAGGGCAATTATTGGACTCTGGATCCCATGTCGGCCGATATGTTTGAAAACGGGAGTTTTCTTCGGAGGAGAAAGCGCTTCAAGAGGCAACATTTCTATTTGGGAGCGCTGAAGGACTCCGGTGCGAAGGAGCGCAGCCTGGTGCCCGTCTTGCCTCTCCTCGGAGCGCACAGGATGGGATCTTTTCTTCAGGGTCCCGATATGTACCACGACCTGAGCTTAAGAAGCCGACTAGGCCCCCACAGCAGCCCCAGCATCCCACCTGTAAGCAGCATCATACCCGCACTCTCCTCGCTCCTCTCCAAGAGTTTCCCCTTTGAACACTTGGACCCGGCACGCTGCGCCGCGGTCCCGTCTCTTCCTCCAAACTACATGGCTCCTGTCTCGCTGCACGGGATGATGCCCAACTACCCTGTTTCTCAGCTGTCCGGTTTTCCCAGTGGGGTCATAAAAGTTTCGTCTAATTTAATTTAATCTTGAAAGGAATCTTCTTCCTCTCAGCCTGAGGATTAACTCTCGCTGCATAATGTAAAAAGAGTTTTTAATGATGGCCTAGGTTTGCAGACAGGCCTCGGTGTTTAGCTCTTTGTTTCTGGACGACAGATACTGTACAGTTCTTAAATATGTTTGGAATAAAAATGTGATTGAATTTACAGTCTGTGCAATTTTAATGAAACATCTCAGGGTTTATCATATGCATAGGCGCTATCAAATAAATAGTCATAAAGCCATCCTATTGATTTTTAAAGCATTTTAGATTTTTGTAATTAAAAAAAAAAATTAATTAATTAGGTTATAAAATGAACTGGAATAGGATGTGTGGCTAAGTAGGAGCTCTTGAGTGCAAAATAGAGAAAGGTCATAAATAAAATAATATATATTTATTGCATAGCCTTAATTTATATTCCCCCTATCAAATTATACAACAACAACAACAATAATAATATCAGAAGATTATATGTGGGGTTTACGGAGATTTTCTTATTTAAGATCAAGAATTACAGAATTAGATGGTAATTTTTTTTTAAATTAACATCATACCGGTGTGTGAAATAAGAAACAGTAACTTGGAGCCACAAACTAAATGTGCAGTCTTTTGTGATAGGCCTCCGGATCTGCACAAACATACCTACACCTACCTTATTTCCAGAAATGGACATTTTTCAGATATAACTGTGTTTGTTTTGCAGTGTAAGATCGATCACATGTAAACACAAGAGATCCCAAAAGATATGAGCATGTGCACATTTGATCTCTCCCACCTGGTTTTATTGATTGTCCGCTTGAGCGTGTGATTTCCTCCATCATGTCTGAAAGAGGCCTCATCACCTCCTGCAGCTTCAGTCAGCAGCATATGAGAGCAGCATGAATATCAAACACTTCTGTTCATCCGGCCTTCAGGTATGAGTGCATGTTCAAACTTCACGCTGGTTCTAACACACGGATTGGGATTGTTTTGTTATGTGCAAAGGTGGATGGACGAAGCAAGACAGTTTTTATGAAGAAGGTTTTAGATTGTCTGAAAAAATACACAATCATGTTTTTTTCTGTAAATATAAAACAGTGATTGTGAAGTAGTTGATTGAAGTATAGATTTTGTAGTAAATGTAAGTTTATATCTGTGTGTTTGTGAGAGATTATTAAAGAGTGGGGAACTGAGTGAGTGTGTAGCTGCAGCACTAAATTGAACAGTGGAAACATGTAGTTTATTGACACTGGTGAGAGATTAGAACAAATCTGCAGAGTGTTGATTGTTTAGACCAGGGGTGTCCAAACTACGGCCCGGGGGCCAAATGCGGCCCGCCATCAATTTTTTACTGGCCCTTGTTAAAATGTAG
>JAOWBC010001255.1:22371243-22381877 GCA_028566105.1 Hypoplectrus providencianus | reverse complement strand
CAACGAGTTTCCTGGAGGAGGGGTGGTTGCAGTGTCTGTGTGTGTGTGTGTGTGTGTGTGTGTGTGTGTGTGTGTGTTTGATGGATGTTTATATGTGTGGGGTGGCAACCACTGCATGGGAGAAAGGGAAAGGGGGAAATAAAATACAGCACCAGGATGCTCTGGGAACCCGCATACACCCGGTTTCGGGACCACATAACAGGATGTGCTTCTTTCACAACACTGTTGAGGCTACCTCTGCCCACTCTGCCCAAACTCCTGATTCGTTGTGAAACCACAGAAAGGATTTTCAGACTGAGGCAGGAGTCACACATGTTGAAGGCAGAATGCTGCAGCTGTGCATTAAAGTTTCAGCCAATTCCTTTTGCAGCACATGATCTGTAGATTAGATCTTACTTCTGCACACTCTAAGAAAAGAGCTTGTGGTGAGATGCATTAGAGGACAAAGCTGAAGTCTTTTCACAACAGGCATTTTGGCAAGTCATGCCAGTAAAGAAATGGGTTCAAAGCATTAACACAGCTGCAGTACGTATAAGTGAGCTTTAGCTTCACTGGTTTTATTCCTGCTCACTCACTTATATGGCTGATCAGGACACATGATGCAACCTTCAGTCAAGATTTTCTCTCTGCAAAAGGATAAATAAGATGTATCCAAATGTACAAGTTCACCTGCAGGTTGTATTAATACGAATTTGACTGTTGGGCAGTTGAATAGTCTGCGTTTATTCCAACAAACAAAAGCAAATATACTGACATTAACTTAAGCATAAATGGGTGAACATATGTTTCAAAGCTTAGACTGTGACTGACTTTCAAATATACCAGGAAGTCTTGTTACATTAATGAAGTAAAAACTTTCCCTTTTGTTTTACAGGAGGAAATTACTCATCAAATCAAAAAGGCTGCAAGCTAATGCCAAAAAAAAGCAGTTCCTCCCGGGGAGTCCCAAAACTGCTTGATCTGAAAATGCCTAAAATATTTGGTTAACATAGCAGGATAGGGCATGGCCCTAGCAAAAGCACTGCACTCTCCAAATGCTTGTAAAGAAGTTAAGCAGATATGGGGCAGCTGAAGCTTTTATTTTGAGTTCTTGGTACCTGAATAATGTAACTGATACTGAATTTTTTTTTCACTGATAAAGGCGAAAAAATATTTCGTAAGAAAATGAAAATATCAAACAATAATAGGTTAACAAGGCCTTACCCACCATGTTTTTTTTTTCTTTATACAATATTAAATATTGCAATGATGCATGATATAGGTCAGGAAATGAAACTGGCTGGGACTGCAGGGGTTTTAACTCTCCCTCCTTGTGAAACAGGAGGCCAAGCAGGGTGATGCTGAACAGCCTGCGCCTCACAGATAATGTCCAAGCCTCCACCCCTCCATAGTGCCCCTCATGCTACACCCAATAACCAGAAAGACCAGTCGCCCGTTTCTATCAGAGGGATTAAACCTGCAAGTCGCATGTGCAGCGGGGACATGCTAGAAGGCTCCTGGTCCCAGAGCAGCTTTAGCCAGCTGATAATGACAGTAAAGAGGCTTTTTATTGCCGAGGTTTAACAGGTTGAGAGGTTCAGTAAATCCAATCAATAAAGCCAGTGTGCAACAGAGAAATCATACATGATTTCTTTTTTTCATTAACATTGATCTATTAAATTAAGCTACCATTAAATCATGGATTCAGAAAAGTGTTTTTTTTTATTTTTTTGATTTTGATACAATTAACATATTAGACATATATAGACACACAACTAAATAGTTGTCCCGTGATAAAACAAAATAATTTCAGCCCAGTTTATTTTAAAATTGGTAAAATTCTACACTCATCTTTCAGTAAAAGTGGTAACAGTTGTAAAAATAGCCACACCCATTCATTTCCTGCTGGAATTAAACTTAATCAAATAGTATTGAACATCGTCAAAAGGCATCAGTTTGTAAATATTCAAAACATGATCATTTTCAATATAAGTATTGGACTAATAAACCTATATCCTAGAAAAGGAAGGAAAGGAATGATTGATGAATAAAAAGGAATAGAAAAGTGTCCCTTTAATAGATGTCCATGTGTCTGAATAAAATCATTTGCCACTTTCTTTTTAGTTATACACTCTGATGGTATTAATTCACAAGTAAGTGTTTTTACATTTGTCTTACATTTTATGTACATGAACTTTTGAGCCGTTCACTCAGTTTTCAGAACTTTCTCTCCTTGTTTCACTAAAGAGTCAATGCCGTCGTTCATGGATCTCTGCACATTTCTTGCAGCGTCCTCCGTATTTTCTAACGTGGTTTTGTTGCCAAGTTTCCGTCTTCCCACCTCAGTTGCCAAAGATCCAGTAGCCGCCCCGATAGCTCCGCCAAGCAGCCCTCCGAAAACCACCCCGAGCACCAGACCCAGCAGCGCGCCCCCTATGACCACCATGGGCACCTGTTTAGCAGTTGTCCCAATTTTCTCCCACACTGAGCTCTCAGCCACCATCTTGGCGCCTGCTTTGGCCCCGGAGCCCACCTTCCCCCACACTGGACTCTGTGCCACCTTCTTCGCACCAGCACCGATTCCAGCTCCGAGTCGCACAGAGTTTTCCGCCATCAGTTTAGCTCCACTTTTGGCCCCAGATCCCACTTTTCCCCACATAGGACTCTGCGCCAAGTTCTTTGCCCCTGTCCCAATCCCCGCTCCGACACGCATGGACCCACTCGCTACCATTTTGGCCCCTGATTTGGCCCCTGAACCAACTTTTCCCCACACAGGACTAGCTGCTGCTGCCTTGGCTCCAGATCCAACCCATACAGAACCATCCACCACTGACTTGGGAACTCTATCTCCTACTAGCTTGGACACGTGTCCAGCGCTGGCTCCCACCTTCCCCCATACAGCACTATCAGCCACCATCTTCTGGACATTTTGTGCCCTGCTGCCCACCGTCCCCCACATGGGGCTGGCTTTCACCTTCTTTGCTCCATCGCCGACCCACACGGAGCCGTCTGCCAACAGCTGTGGTACCTGTTTTGCACAAGCCTGCATTTTCTCCATAACGGAGCGGAGGAGGGAAGGGGACATGGTGGAACGTGTAATTTGAGGAAGACTCTCTATATTCATGGTGCTCACACTCATCTCTGCCTCATCCCTTGTTTCCTCAATCTCCTCCTCTCTCACTTCCTCTTCTGCCTCGGCCACAGGCTGCATGTAGGAATGGAGTACCTGCCTCTCAGAGCTGAGCTGTCTAACGTCTCTGAATCTATCTTGCTCCAACTTCTCCCCCCTTCTCTGTTTTGCTATCTCCACCTGTCTCTGCCTCACTCTGTTCTCCGCCTCCTGAAAGGCAGGATGGGAGTAAAACTGTCCTCCAGCTTCCTTCACTGTCTGCTCCACCTTCTCCAGCAGCTCCGCCACATTCTTGCTGCCCCTCCAGCCTCCGGTCGTCTCCATCACATGAAACCTGTCCCCGCATTTCTCCACCAGCTTTAACAGATCCCCCCTCTGACCTGCGATGTATGCCTCCACGCTGTCGTTTCCAGCCTTCCCGCTCTCCCTCAGTTTATCAGCATAAGTGAAGAGGAGCAGAGTGTGTGTCTGGACCGCCTCAGGGCCAAAGACAGTCTCAAGGGCCCCAAGAGCCTGAAGCTCCGTCTTTGCAGGCTGGTCTAAGGGGACGCAAAAGAGGAAGGCGTGTGGACCGGGACTGGACAGAGCAACACAGGAGGAGATCTGAGCTCGCACCTCGTCTGGAGTTTGTTCTGAGTTGAACCAGTCTGGAGTGTCCACCAGCGCCACCTGCAGGTGAGAGGAGACACAAGCAGCAGAGTGAGGGAATTACTCATGGGAAATCAGTACGGCTCACGATGGCTCTGACATATTCAAATGAAAGCATGCACAACACACTAACTAGTGTTAAGTTTCATACACAAAAACTATGAGATTATATGTTTGTTGAGTTTGTAAACAACTTTTTTTTATGACTGGCAATAACGTCTTTAAATGCTAGGAAACATATACATACTTTCATATAATGTGAAAACTAAAAAAAAGGCCAAATTAATTTAATTTAAATTAAAAAAAACAAAACAAACAAACAAAAAAAAAACAGGGCTGTGGTAGTCAGGTTTTGTTGCTTTCCTGATCAGGATCATTTATACAGAAATGTACGATTATAAAGCAGTCCTGTTTATAGTTTAAAAAATATTTCAGTCCGCTCTTACTCTTTAGTCACTATGTTAGTATTTGGAAATATGCTCCTATTGTTGTCTTATACAGACTCAATTTTCTCAGTCCTGTCACCGAAATGACATTCAAATGTGCATTGATTCAAAACTATCATGAAAGGAAAAAAAAAAAACAAAAACGACAACAACAACAATTACTAAATGTGATAAAAAAGTAACAAGGGCTAAGACAGGGACTTAAAAGGAAAACAAGCAGGCAGAACGAAAACAACCAGGAACTAACCCAATCATGAATTATTCTTGTGCTTTTTCTACTGTGTTGGAAAAAAAGGGTTATTGTTTTACAACAGTGCACAAGAACAAAGTTTCAGATGGCCTTTGGATTGTATGTCTGAGAATGCAAAATTAAACATAAAAACAACCCAATAAGGTACCTGTCTTCCATCAACCATTGCTTTCTTTTTCTCGCACTTCTGAGTGATCGCGACGAGGCTGTCCGGCCGTGAGGTGAACTCCTCCCGCCCCAGTATGCTGTTTCCTGCTGAACTCTTCCCTGATCCAGATCTCCCGAGCAGCACCAGGCGAAGCTCCGGGGAGGATGATGATGAAGAAGATGAGGAGTATGAGGTGGAAGATGAGGATGCTGGGTATGAGGTGGAAGATGAGGATGCAGGGTATGAGGTGGAAGATGAGGATGCTGAGTATGAGGTGGAAGATGAGGATGCTGAGTATGAGGTGGGAGATGAGGTGAATGTTGGTGAGGAGGGTGATGAGATGAAGACGGGGGAGTGAGGAGAGGTTGGAGACGCTCCTGGTGACCTATCTTCAAAGCTGTTCATTCTGTGGTGAACTGAAAACAATCAGAGGAAATGTGACAGTTTAGGATAATTTTTAGGAGTTTAGGATATTTTATGTGTTTATGAGTTTAATATGGAAATAATTAAATTATTTTTAATCATTAAACCTCACATATGTGCACTTTTAAGTGACATAATAGAAAACGTTGAGGTCATGTGACTCACAAGTAGAGACCACTTTTGGAGATGATTTAACCTCTGACATTTGAGAGAGTACAGCTCCATCTACGGAGGAAAAACAGTCAATATGAGTCCTGTTTTGTGCCAATATTATTTTTTTTCTTTAAAAAAAAAAAATCATGGTGTTGTGATAAAAAAAAACAAAAATGCACATTTACCTGCATTTAGTCTGAAACTGGGCGTCCTCGTCACCTGTGTGTCTTCACGCGGCTCTGAATATGACGGCCGCTCTGGAGCTGAATGAAGCCCGTTAGACCTTTGGCTCAGACTCACACCTCCCTCCATCTCCTCCCTCTCCTCTCTCCTCCTTTTCTCCAAGGAGTAGCTGTACTCCTCTCCTCTGTTGGTGCTCCTCTGTGCTTCTGTGTTTGAAACGTGTGTCTCTCTTCTTTCCTCCTTTTGAGCTCTGTATGTTTCCATTAGTTCTCGCTTTCTTTCCTGCACTCGTCTCTCCAGATCTCTGTCCTGGGCTGTTTTCACATAGTACACCCCATTTCTGGCCACCATCTTCTCCACCTGTTATAAAAGGGCATAATACCTTTAAGAAATATCCACCACACTCACGTTTTTAAATTTGCAAAGTGTCATTTTACAGTTTATTTTATAATCTCTATAGTTAACCCTCTGCAGAGCTGCCTACACTGGGTTTCACTGGAAAGCCGAGACTCTTGTGGGCTCAATGAGACTAATTATGTTCATCGTGATGTTGTCTTCATCATACAACCCTGACTCCAAAAAGTTGGGATGCTTTGAAAAAGAAGAAACAGTTTTCAATGATTTGCAAATCCTTTATGGCCTAAATTAAGTTAAACTACAATAAATGAAATCTTGTGCTCAGACTGGGACACTCTTATGCTTGGTAATGATATGCACTCATTCTGAATTTAATGCATTTTGGTTTTATTTTACACCATAACCTAGCTTTTTTTCTTGTATCAGATTTGTAGCAGTTTGCTACATTGCAGAGAGACCTTTTATTTTGAACTTGACCTCACTATATAAAGTCTGAACATCTAGGGCAGGGGTGTCAAGCTGAAGGCTGGCTGCAGGTTTTTGTCCCAGCCAAGCAGAGGCACACCTGAATCAAATCATTCAAATCACCTGAACTGTCTTCACTCAGTTGATTAGCAGCATCAGCTGTGCTCCTGCTCGGTTGGAACAAAAACCTGCAGCCACACTGGCCCTTTGAGGACCGGTTTGACACCCCTGGTCTAGGGGATGTATTATATTAAAAATAAGGAGGTTTTCTCTGCAGTTTTCAGAGCAGAAGTGCCTACATCCATAAAAAACTTTCACATAGTGCTTAGCTGCAGCTGAAATTATTCTCCAGGTTGCCAGCTTTCAGATAATGGATTAAATTTAAATGTGGCATTTATAGTTTGCTTAAAAACTTCCTCTAAAGATTCCTTGAAGGGTTAATGTCTGTTGCGAAATCAATTCCCATGCCAGTCGAAGCAACAATGCAATCCACCTTATTATTACTACCTGTCCTGACTGCAGCAGGGTGTGATCATGTGAAACAGGGCGTTGCTGGGAAAAACATGCTCCATAACCAGACAGACAGAAACAAAGAGCTCTACCACGTGCAGTAAGCAAAAATAAAAAATCACTTTCTAAAAAATTATTTTGAAGTATACAAATACACTATACTATCCTGGGACATCAGACTCTACAGTAAATGCCGTTCTGTCTTTGCCCGTCTCACCTTCTCCAGCAGCTCGCGGACCTGCTCCCTGTCCTGTCTCTGACGGTTATTGATGACGTGGTACCTGCCGCCACAGCGCTCGATTATCTGCCGCAGGCCTGGGTGTTCTTTCTGTAGGTATTCCTGTGGAAAACAAATCAGATTTGCTCATATAAACTGCAGCTGACTGGTCTGCACTTGATTCAGTGATGAGTGAGAAAATGCTGCAAAGCCTAACTCATGTCTGAATAGGAAGCAGAAGTTTACATTATTCAAAGTTTTGTTTAAGTTTGTTGGCAAAACCAAGCCTGAAAAGTTTAGATTTTATTCCTGTCACTGCGTAACAAGAGTGGTCAGCTTGTTTAAAACATGAACTGTACTACAAGGAGTTATTATAGGAGTTATAATATACTTGTAGTGAAACAACCTCAACTGCACAACCTAAAATGCACATAAGCAAACAAGACTATTAGCAAGAAGACCGACTATTTCTATATGATTATTCTTCATGTCTGTCACCAGTTAGATTCTGTGAAATCAGACAAAACAATCTACAGCAGACCAGAAGATCATATGTTTACATTTAACCAGGAAAAGTTTGGCAGTGAGAAGGAAATTAGACAGTTAATAGGAAAGAGGTGGTGATTTTGCTTCAGGTTTTGTTTTTTTTTGCATTATATATTTATTGATAAAACCGAAAATGGGGCAACAGTGTTGGTTGATTCAGCAGAAAGAAGAGATGGAAACCAAACTGCTTTTTCCACAGGGGGCGCCAAAAACAACAATATATTGATCCTTGTACAGTAGTTGCTGTCACTAGATAATAGTAATCATCACAAAAAAAATTATTAATAGAGTATTACTCTAATACCTCTGGTGTCTTCCCCATCAAGTAATCCCCACAGGTCAGCAGGACCAGGGTGTGATCCAGCACCTCCCCCCCAAACACCTCCTCCAGTTCTGCAGGCACCCGACACTCCATCTGGGAAGCCCAGGGAAAGAAACAGAGTTTAAAAAATGAAAAAATAATATCATAATAAAAATAATATATATATATATATATATATCCACAAATGAAAAAGATGTGCTTTTTGTATTCCAAACTTATTTTTTGTAATGTGTAAAAGCTTGTCTTTTACCTTTGGAACTACATCAAATATTTCATAAATGACTGCGTGAGTCAATGAGCAATAATGCGGAAAGGAAAAACACAAGATAAAGAGGAAACACACAAAGTGCACCTCACCTCTGTGAACTGGCTGACAGGCACCAGCAGCAGGATGGCATGCGGGCCTGGTGACACCAGCACCATCCCTTTCTCAGTCTCCGTCCTGACGCTGTCCTCCATCTTGCCGCCATTCCAGTACCATCTGGGCGCCTCCACCACGGTCACACTCCGGCCCTCGGAGAGGCCCTGACGCAGCTGGCAGCTCCTGGAGGAAATGGGAGAGATGGGGGACAGCTGACCCAGGATCGTGTCCGCTGAAGACGTCTTTCCACAGCCAATGTTTCCCAGCAGGACGAGCCTCAGCTCTGGGGGCGAGGACCCGTAGTAGCCTCCTCTCAAGTGTTCACTCATGGCTGGGAAGAGAGAAAGGAAGAGGAGAGGGTTAAAAGTGTCAAAGATTACTGGTTCACTTAGCAACACAAACCAAAAAGGCAAACGATGTACAAACTTTTCCTTGTAACACCTTCTGGTTGAAGATAAAACCACATGCAAGAAAAACTGAAAAGAGCAGGTTGGAGTTTAATCATCTTTTGTTGTAATAACATGTGATGCCTTTTATCTGTGATATGTAAACTGTTTTCTAACTCTGCCGAATAGTTAAAAGAATTACATCTTCTTAATTCATGCTCCAATACATTCAGTTTGTATTTGGCTAGTCACATTAGCTTTTAAATGTAACCAGTATGAGACTCCAGTATAAACTGGCTTCTGACCTGAAGTGACCTGCGTGTGAATCACAGTGACATGGATTTCCCCACTTGGCATTCTGTAATACGGACGTGAACGTGGAGGACACTGAATTTATGGCTTTATTATGAGACGATGTGTAGTGGAAGTCAGCAGAAATGTGGGAGTAATCGATTAGGAGGGGGAGGGATGAAAAGAAAGGCCGCTGCTTTATTTGTTAATAAAAAAAAATCTGCCACATCTGTTGGGAATTGTGTAGATATGGAGCTGGACTCTGAAGTGGTTGAATCATGATACATTTAACTTCAGATCCATAAAAAATGGCTTTACACGCTCGTCGCCTTTTGTTGATATCGAAACCACATTCTTCTGTGGTTCCATTCGGCCATTTCTTTTTCTATACTTTCAAACTCTTTATGTAATGTCCAGAGTGATATAGAGGCTGCATGGATCCTGATATGACCTTTCAGAATGAGGTCACATTACAGACCTGCACCTGATTTGGGAGTACATATGACAGCGGCCTAAGTCAGAATTGAAAAACATTAGATTCCTTGTGATCTGTGTCGTTCACATAGATCTGAGTCACAAAAGATTAGATCAGATTTAACCCGATCGCCTGCAGTCTGAACCAAACCTCACTTTCCTTTGAGCACCATGTGTCTCCCACTCTCACTCCATCTTCTCACGTTTTGTGCATGAGTTATCAACAACTAAGATAATCGATAATAGCTGCACTCAGAGCTCTCATTTCACTGAAGCCTTTCTTCCTCTGCTGCCTGCATCCCTTTTCTGTGGTTAGGGTTAGTGTGCATGATACGCCACACCTTGCAAATCCTGTCCAACTACATTCTACCTGGACTTTATAAGTGGACCGATATGCAAATATGCACAAAACATATCCGCTTACAAATGCAGACTAAAAATAAGGACTGAATGAACAGGTTATCATGACACCATTACAGCAGTGTAGTATTTTATAAAGACTCTGCACATTGAACAGTTTAGCTGGACACACGTTTGGTGTTTTGTCTATTAAAACTTTACACAACCCTGACAACCGTTTATGATCATTACTCATTCAGTTAAACTGTACATACATCTACATACTACTTGGTACCATAAAAGTATTATTCAAACAACGAAAACATACTTACTCAGTCGTGTGAGGACTTTTATACTGCGTTCATGTGTTTCCCTCTGTGTGCTGCGGTTGCTGAGCTGTCACTGAATTACGGCTCTCACCCAGGACACCTCAGTACATGTCGTCGAGTGAAAGCTGCCTGAGCAGGTAGGAGCCGCGGTCTCGGGGAGGTGCTCGTCTCACCACTCCCAATTTTGAGCACATGCACACATGAACACACTCATAAGGATATTTTTCCGTGCACAACAGGTTTCTTTGTCTGCAGGCTGTTGAGCATTCCACGCTGGGGCGGAGGAGGTGCATCCCGAGGCACCTGTGAATCATTCTGCCTTATTTTTATCTACCACACCCATGAATGTCAAATCTTATGGATGACTGTCAAGTAAGCCGTCCTTCAGGGTTTAGTCATTAGGGTAATAACTGGTAAAATATGCCTGTAAATATTTTAGCGCTGCAGCCGTCAGGACTGAGGGCATGTCACAGACACACAAGACAAGTTAATGATGGAAAATTGGAGTAAATTAAGAAGGAACTTCACTCTGCTTGAGTTGTGCGGCTGATGGAGGTTAAAAAAAATAGCACTTTGTAGTTTCACTCAACAAATTGTCTCAAAACCTTTGAAGCCTCACACTTTCTTTACAGAATGTGATTTTTGTATCATCTATAAAAGAAAAAAAAAGTATCAGA
>JAOWBC010001255.1:22332831-22354593 GCA_028566105.1 Hypoplectrus providencianus | reverse complement strand
CTTTCTTTCTTTCTTTCTTTCTTTCTTTCTTTCTTTCTTTCTTATAAAAATACAAAAAAAACCCAAGCACTTCTTTTTTTTAAGCACTTTGCATGCATATCATAGCTGATATTTATTACTTAAAATGACATGTTTACTGATTTTACAAAAATGTCAGATTCTGAATGTCTTCCTGCATATATAAACAGATATTGTTACAAACTTGGGAAAATGAGTTTGAAAGAATCAGCATTTACCGCACTGACTCAGTGGTACTTTAGGCTCAAGTATTTTTAAATCTTCTTCACCCTCAGGACCTCAACCTCTTCAGTTGTAAGCAGCTACTTTAATCTGCTGGTTATGAATTCCCAAAATACTTGAAATGCTTCCACAACATAAAACACAGAAGTATATGTTAATTCACAGTATATTCTATAATAGGGGTGCATTGACCTGGCCCAGATACCATAGGCATTAAATACTAAAACTTTAATTACTTAAAATTCAAAATTTTGATCAGTTTATTGCTGCATGTAACATGTTCACATTTGATTTTTATTCCTGTTTGTTCTGAAAAGTTAAACTGAACATACAGTTACATTTTATAAATGTAATCTTATTGTTTATTTAAATGAACATTTTTTTTTCACAATGTGTGAATTTTAGAAAGAATAAACAAAGCCTTAAAAGTTTAATGGAAACTGTCTGAAAGTGCCTGAATTCTTTTGGTTTTATGCAATAGTAATAGTAATTTATATTTTTTCAAACATTAGAAGGCTACTTTCTGCTGGATGTATGTGTGTCTCTTTCTTGAGGTTCTGTAAAGCTGGCTTGTCCATTTGCAATCATGATCATTGCTGTGGTGTTAATAAACTTTGTTCCCAGACTGTGACGTGTTTGGTCCTTGAATTAAAGGTTTGTGTGATTAAAGTGACACTTTGCAGCTTCAGAGTGGCAGTATGGTACAGTATGACATGCATAAATATTTCTAGCAATGGTCAGAGTAAAATATTTCTGTCAGAGCCAGACATCCCTGCAAACACCCTGGTGCATTTACATGCTTGCATTGAAGTGTTAAATGTTTTGACTGTGGGGTGAAAAATTAGCTCTGATCATTAGCTTGTTTCTGTTGTCTGGAAAGTTCAGAAACTTGTGTTTACTCCTCATCCATGGCTAAATTCCACTGTTTTGGAAATTAATAAGCATCAATAAATCGTAATTAAAAATCAAATATGAACAGCTGGTGGGTATAAATAAATTTGATAAAATATATTTTTTATAATTACAGTTATAGTATTGAATGAGTAGTAATTAAGTGTGAGGACATTTTTGTTTTGGGTTCCTTGACAGTCCTGTGAAAAGATGCTATAAATGATTTAGTTATAAATGATTAGTATGAAGTCTGTAAAAAGAAAGACGAGGCACAGCTGGATGGTACAGTCAAGAACATCCTTTTTATTCAATCAGGTGCTGCTCTTCTCAAACTGTGTTTTTCTTCTTATGGAAAAGAAACTGTAATTAACACATGCATTTCACCTAGAGCTCTGGGGGTGTTCTCACAAAGAAGTGGTGCTGCACTTAGGGCGCAGACAGAGGCGTAGAAGAGCTGGGAGTCAGGGGGCCTAGGGTGCTGCCTATTACACCAATAACCATACACGCTTAAGAAGATAAAGAACAAAATAAACAACAGAACAAAGACACGGAGCAGTCCAGCATGAGGTGGTCAGAGGAGAAAAATGGAGGGATTTCCCTGAATTCTCAAAGATCTGAGGGCTCAGGTTCATGCTGGCCTTTATCTATCTGGTTGTAAATGGTTAATACTGCTGAGGGTGTCACTGTGTGAAACCCACCGTGAACAATAATACTTCACTTTAAAAGGTTGGATTGTGGATGTGGATATGTCCTGGAAATGCAAACCCCCCTCTTTCAGCCTCGTGCAGGACAAGTCCGGTTATAAGGTGCTTGTTGCTTTCATTTACAGTCCAAAAGGCTTTCTCAAAGAGAGCCTCAACGACAGCATACCCTGATAGCAAGTACTTAAAGAAATCCAAATTAAAAAGAAAACAAAAAAAAAAGGTGGGGAATAAAACAAAGCCAAAAATAAATAGCTAAAACAAAAAGAGCAAACTCTTATCCGAGTCAAAGCAGCCCCTGTTCAACATCCCAAAGCAGTTCATCCAGCCCTCCGTAAACCTCTTCAACCCAAACCCCTAAACCCCTGTCGTCCTTTCCTAACCCACCCAAAGGACACCCCCAAAAGCCCGTCAGCGTAATTTGTTCACTTACATTAGCTGTTGAATGGAGAAGCTGAAGAAGATGGGTATGGTAATACAATGTGAAGCATACAGACAAGAATAACATGTGAGCTAACTGCATTCTGCTCGACAAAAGTTTTTCGGCAATATTTTTTTTTTTACCCTCCCAACAGCGGAAAGGGCAGGAGAGAGAGAGAGAGAGAGAGAGAGAGAGAGAGAAAGAGAGAGAGAGAGAGACGGAGAGTGACGGACACACAGTTACAGACTACTCCAGTGTCTAAGAGAAAACAGACAGTGGAGACAGAGGGGAAGAAAAAAAGCAAGAGCTGAACGAGAACAAGTTTTTTTGCCTTTTCAGATTTTTTTTTTGTCATTTATCAATAAAAAGTAAAGAACTAATTCACACCATTTTCCTTTTGTACTATATATATATACACACATACATATATATATAGTATATATATATACGGCTTTGAAAAGGAAGAGAGGATATCAGGGAGGTACAATGGAGGGGATTCATTTCGAATGCGGGAGGGAAAAAAAGTTGTCCCTGAGTGCTGTGAGTGACGACCTCTGTGTCACTCAGGGGCAACCTGCTACCTCGGGCCGCTTCGATAAAAAAGGGGAGCGATCTGGATTACAAAATGGAGTCTGTGAACAAAAGGCACTTTTAAGGGACAACCTTTAACTGCTGGGAAACTATACACTACAGCACAAGCACTATAAGAGTCATTTACAGAGGAGGGGGTGGAACAGGGGAGAGGCTCACCTTGCTGTCTGTTTCATAAAGACCTCACATATGAATTTTTGTCCTGATTTTAAGCTACTTTTTTGCCCCTTTGTCTGTTTCTGCGTAGGATACAAAAGGTCTTTCACTTGTTCCATTGCATCTTGACACAACCTGCTGGATTTTAATCCAACACATCAACATGACCATGGGAATAAAAGATTTCTGGGTGCAAAGCATCTCCCGCGGTAAAGGGAGGAACTTGTCGTGTGCTCATGCCAATGTATGAGATAAAAATGACTTAAATTGGGAAGGTTTGTTTTGTTTTTCTGCTGGTGAGTTTCAGGCAGTGCACGGGTATGCTATCGGAAATGTTTGACAGTATAAGGTTTGTTTTTGTCTTTTTTTCTAAAGGTTGAACCAAAATGCCTTTTGTGTCACAACCTTAAGGAATAGGAACCTCTCCCCACGCTCGCTCAATACAAATAGAAGAAGAATAAAAATAGAGAGAGGAATAATGCTGTTTCCTAAATGGTCTTGTTATTTTTGTTCATCACCATTCATTTACAATAGTTCTGAATGTACTTTATAGTGTTAAAGCACCAGTTTTCATCTGATGATAGAGAATTTTTTTTCTCAAGTTGTGTAGATTTTTTTTTCCTTCAGCCCTCCCACATTTTATAAACAACTGATTACACATAAAACATTAAAAAAGAGACAAAGGAAATAAAAACAAATACCCCCAACTTACAAAGACTAGGATTTTTCATGGCCCTCTAGTTTAGAGTCCCGGAGCTTACGGACTTGAAACAAATACATTTTTTTTCTCTTTTCTCTTAGCTTTCTTAAAAATCTCTAACAGACAAACACAATGATCTACCCAATGCATTGCACGTGGCTCAATCGACACATATTTTTCAATAATAATACTTTCCATCAAAAAACAAACACTTTTTTTTTCTTCAAACCTACTGTCGATTTTTGACATGTTCATCTAGGTATTATAATGCTGCGCTGCAGATGGCGATGGCGTGTGTCGTTTGATTCGTACTGGTAACAGTGAGGTTGATGTTACTGAAACGGGTTTGTGGAGGGGGAGACAAGGTGAGAGTTCAGAAAATAACTAGACTGCCAACCAGCTCATGTAGTAAAAGTTAAAAAGGAGCATATATCATAAATATATATGTATAAGATCTCTCTCTCTCTGTCTTTACAAAAAAAGTTTGCAGTCCTCTATAAAGATCTGTCCTAGGCCAATGGTTTCCACATGCACCAACGCTACCATTCCTTGTAGCTTTAGCTTATATGTGGGAAGAGAACCTGAAGTTTATTACTAATTGCATGAAGGGAATACAGAGGCACTTTCATATATTGTTATAGTCTTGATATACGGTTTTAGTACATAGAGCTAATGTTACTAGAGAGGCTGAGAACAGGGTCTCAGCCCTGTTTACTATCCCTGCAAAACAGAACCAACAGCTAGGCAGTCCAGTTATTTTGTGAGGTCGGCTTTTGTTGGATTGTGTCATGATGAAAATAATACCAAATAGCAAATTTCAATGTGAACATTTACATAGAAAAAAATAATATTTCAAATTAAAAGACAAATCTTAAGTGAATGAAAAACCATTAACAAAGGCAGTTTGGAGAACCAAATATAAAGGCTTTTCCCTTTATTACTTTATGTCAGGTTGTTGGAGGTGTTAGTGTGCATTTTATATGTGAGAATGTGTGTTTGTTTGTGTTTGTGTGTGAGCCCTAGGTTATTTCTTTATTTTACTATGAATGGACGAAGGGAAACAAGGTGAAGCAATGCAAGGGATGCATGTGATGAGCTGGTGTTACTGTGCTGTCCATGTGTGAGAGATTTGAGAAACTGGCTGTTCCTGTTTCGCTGAAATCTGAGCCTGATACTTGTACGTGTTACTGCAAACTACAGAAAAAGTGTTATGACATGCAAGAGAAGGTTAAAACAATCCAAGTGAGACAAAAACCAATAACCAAATCTGGCCCAAACAAAAAAAAAAAGAATTTGCAAGAAAACACCTACAAACAAAATGAATGCTATTAATATGAAGCTGTGTGTGCATTCCTGTAAATTAAATGCCAGGTCTATGAATAACAACAAGATGATATAATGAGTGGTTGTGTGACAGACTGTTCCAGAGAGGATGGTCTGTATGTGCTGTCTGCAAGCGTGCGCCTTTGTATGTGTGTGTGTGTGTGTTCGTGTGTGTGCGTATAAGTGCTGCGTGTTTCAGGGCCGAGACTTGAATGTTAGCGCAGCCATGTCCCTGCAGCGGCAGCCGGCCTCGACTCACTTCGCTAATCGCTCATCTGACCATCGATGTGCAATACTGTTCATCCCTTATTAAAATTAATAGTGCATAGGTGAGGGGACGAAAGAGCACATGTAGAGTTAGTGTTATGACTGTCTGTCGTGTGTTCACTCGCTCGCACTCGCCTCATGGCTATCACTTCTCCCACAGCAGGACGCCCTGATACTTTGACAGGTAAACAAAGACCAGCCACTTAGTGCATATATGTCACACCATCGCATGGTGTCACCATGATTGGCCAATCGGAAATGAAAAGAGGCTCAGGGCTGAGCGGATGAAGCAGCAGAGTGTGGCGGCACGCAGGTTGGTGGCTGCGGATAACGGTCAAGACCCTGGGCAGCAGGTGTGGTGGTGGTGATGGTGGAGGTGGGGATTAGATGGGAACATGCACCTGGAGGAGAGGTGCGTGGGGAAATACACGGGTATGGAGGTGTGCAAAATTAGGTGTCAATCTTTTCAACTTGCACGTCCGACTTCACCATTTACCACTACATTTTTGGATCTCCCAGCCAATGCATGGAGTTTCATTGTGGAGACAACAAAATAAAAAAAATAATAATAAAAAAAAGAAACAACAAATGTATAATTGGTCATTTGTCAGGTTGCCATATTGTGTTTCCTTTGTGACGTTTCGTGGTGTGAGACAGTTCCTCGTCTTCCTCTTCTTTGCATTCTGAGTCTGTCCACTCAATCTCATTGAAGCCTCCTGCAAAAAGGGGACGAACGTTCCTGTTCAAATTGTGTTGGGATTGGGAGTCCTCTTGGGGTGGTGTGTTTTTTTTTCTGTTTTTCTTTCTTGGAGTTCTGTAGTAGTACTTTGAATAGTGTTGGCTAGAGGGAAAGACCTTTTAGTGTCAGCAGTCTGTTCTTAATCAGCGGTGATGTGTTTGTTTTTCAAATTTTCAATTTTCATGACACAATTTAAGCTCTTGATTCAGAGAGGCCTTGTCAGAGGAACCAGGACTGTGGAGGAGAAAAAAAGAGGAAGTTAGTCTTCAAACAACATTAAGAGAAATACATTTAAAGGGACACTACACCTCTAAAAATCAAAAATACATGTTTAGTCAAACTAGTAATCATTTTTATCAATCTAGATTGTTCTGTTTTTAAGTACTGTGCATTTTGGCCACAGAGAGGTCTGCCTTCTCTCTTTATTATGAAACATGACAACACCTGGCTTGTGGTATAACAAACTAAAAAGCAGTCTCCTTCCAGAAATCAGGAAATGTTTACTCAAGATAATCTACAGACCTTGTTTGAAGTTTCATTAAGTTTAATTTCTTTTACGATTTGCTCACTATATTTGGGTGCTTTTAGCACCACAAGCCAAGAACATATAGTACAATATTTATAAGAGAAGGCAGATATCTACAACATGATAGGCAGTAGATATATCTGAGGGAAAAATGTTTATCAAAACAAAGTGTTCTAATCACATTTCTTCTTTTTTTTACTGGATAATTTTACATATTCAGACCTCTTAAAACCCAGTCAAAAAGACAGAAACATAAGAAATGTAACAAGGGGTCACAAGTCACGGTTGCTTTATTTTAAAGGTTTACAAGCACTGGGAACCACTTGCATAAAAACTCCTTCATCCACTAGGGGGCCATCTTCTCCTCCTTTTCTCCCACACTTAATAGTTCCTGCTGAGCTCAGCTGTCCGACACAGCGCCGAGAAACTTACCACCTCAACTTCACCACTTGCTGTTTTTAAGAGGGCTGACGAGGGCGTTTTACTCATTAAAAACACTTGTGTTATTTCAGAGCTACAAATAGCTTTAAGGCAGCAGTTTTTTGTATCCATCTGAATGGCTTTCCAGTGAGCAAACACAGGACTATAACTGCTCTGTCATGCGCTACCAGTTTACATGTAAGGCGATCCTCCTAATATGTCTCTGCTCTGTGGGCTGTGAGTGGTCTCAGGCTACACTGTAAAGCTATTGAGGGCAGCTACCCCAGGGATCCAGTTACTCAGTTTGATAAGAGGGCAGAGCGGAGGCTTTGGCACAGGCTGAGCTGTTCTGGCTGCTGCTGACATTCCACAGGCCTCGACCCGGGCAAAGCAGCGGATCACCCCACCTTTAGCAGCAAACTCTCCCTCATTCTTGCAAACGCAGAGAGAGTTTTAACCCCCTTCTACCTCCGTCTATCCTCCCTCCTTCCTACCCATGATTCTTTGGTGTTTGCAGATAACTCCTCCTCCTGGCTCCGACTTCCCTTAACCCCCTTCCTCTCCCCTCTTACTTTGGCTCTCCCAGTGTAATCCTTGGCTGCGGAAAGTGACCCCCTCTCTCTAACCCCCCTTCAAGTCCAAGTTCAACTGCCTATGACATCATGTCTGGTTGCTGCGGGCAACCAGACAGCCGGGACGTGACTGTGGAGTGCAGCGAGCTTCGACTAACTCCCTCTCTCTTTTTTCCCTCCGTTTCTCTCAGTCACTCCTACTTATTTCATGCACTATCTCCCTCTCTCTTCCTGCACGCCTGACGTCTCGCCACCAGAGAGCTCCTCAGACCAGCTTTTCTCTGCTTCTTGTCCCGACAGCAGTGGGAAGACTCTCTCCCTCTGTCTTGGCTAGCTGGCGAGAAGGCGGCGAGGCGGGCTGGCAGGGCCATCGTCTGAACCTCTCCATATGCCAGAGAACAGCAGGATAGGCAGAGACCTCTGTTACTCACTCTGGCTGGGGTTGTTACTGACCTACTAGGCTCAGCTAACTAGGAGCAGTTGATACCAGTGCCCAGGTTCTCGCTGTGTGTGCTGTAAACCCGGCAGAAATGTTTATAATGGACATTTTTCAATGATGTTTGATGAGCAATAGCAGGGTATAATAAGCGTTCTGAGCAGATGTAAGCTGTTGTTTTTTAGGGGAGAAAATGAGGGGCAAGAGTTTTGGCACAGAGTTGAAGTGTATGTGCGTGTGCGAGCATACGCGCTCACATGCATTTGGATGGTGTTTGGATGTCCCCTCGGTGCCAGGTCTACATCTGTGGGAGAGTGGTGCAGGTGGGGATCTCGAAAATACTAGAGGGAGCAGCAGGAGGAGAGAGAGGGAGAAAGAGAGGGAGGGTGGGCTGCTGATGCATGAGGGGAGGGTGGTGGTGGTGGTTGGGGGGGGGCGGAGCAGCCGAGCAGAGCTGTGCCGAGGAGGAATGCAGATTGTTTCCATGTGTGGGGAGGACAGGAGAGCCGAGTTGGCTGCAGGCAGGTGCGGTTAGCCCCTAATGAGAAAAGTTGTGTTGGTGATGGAGGAGGCCCAAGACACTGCAGCCCAGTGGCAGAGCGCAGCCAAAGCTGAAACCACAATGTAGTTCACTACTGGCCTCACACGCTGCTCTAATACACACTGTGGGGCCGAGCAGAGATAAATCAACACTGCTGGAGCTGAAACCAACTGGCACTGCTTACATTCACTGTGGGGAAACTACTGTGGTACAGACACTGTAAACCAATACTGAAGCTAAAGGCCTTGATACATGGGCAACACTTTGTGTCAATGTAGGTGGGCAAGTTGCAAACAATTGATCGGCAATAACTCGTCTATGGGACATATATGCTTCCCCTGGTCCATTAAAAGATTTATCTTATTAATGGCCTGTTTCCACTGCTTTAACAGCACAGTTCCACTCAACTTGACTTTCAGACTCCTAATAATCACATAGAGGTAGCGGCTGGAAACAAGCATTCATTTGCATTTTCTTTTGCTGAATGAATTTTAAATGTCGTTAACATTTGCAATACATTTGAACGGAAACCTGAATGCAGCCTCAATCAGTGGATAGTGTCTCAGTTTAAACTGACATAAATCTGTTGATATACAAGGTGAACATCTTTAAAAAACAACTGCTGTGTTTGTGTATCAACAAATCTATATCCATTCAAAATCTGGTGAGCAGACCTTGAGTTGAGATTGTTTTGCTAAAGTGAGGACCTGATTTAAGACTAAATTATTCAGATAAATACTACGAAAGACTAGTGATGAGTGGCAAAACATTCAAACTGTTGATCAGCACCACGGGCTGAATCACTGTGTGTTGCAGGTTGCCAATGCAGAGCCATTGTCTGAGTACTGCCTCTGTAACACGGCCTTCGCTCTGAATGACATGCTTGTCCCCTTAAACCCGAAGATGCTGACAGTAATGCAGAACTGTAAAGCATCATCGACGTACATCGCTGTGCAGAGTCACGCTTGCAGCGGGCGATGAGCAAAAAAGGAAGAGAAAGACATAAAAACAGGGGAGGAAGAGGAGGGAAAGGAAGGAGGATGAGTGGATGTTAAATAAATGAGGGAGGTTGGCGGGGTACCTGAGTCTGCTGGGGGATATTCAGAAAGTTGTCCCGTGTTCCGATGCCGACAAACCGGTTGGGAGCTGTGGAGCCTGGCGTGGAGTATGCTACAAACAGAAAGAGACAAGTGTGTACATGCTTTTTACACACACACATACACACCGAGCTCATAGAGTTTGA
Organism: Hypoplectrus providencianus; assembly: GCA_028566105.1. Taxonomy (NCBI): domain Eukaryota; kingdom Metazoa; phylum Chordata; class Actinopteri; order Perciformes; family Serranidae; genus Hypoplectrus; species Hypoplectrus providencianus. The sequence continues at coordinate 22,344,826 of JAOWBC010001255.1, read as the reverse complement.
TGCTCTCATAATTATTAATTATACGTTTTAAAATAATATCAATGTGCTGAGACTACAAATCACTGTGAAACGATACTGGGAAAAGGCCGTAAGGGTCAGGGATACTGATGCCCCATCAGTCACATGGATCATTTGTTTTGTGGGCAGGTTCTCTATAATTTTCCTACACTTTACCATTTCATCTGTCGTCAGCATGGGGATGTACAGTCTGAAATGATTAGCACTAACACAAACATAAACAGAAGCTATTTCCCCCAAAAATGGCTGCGCTGTTAGTCACAGACACTCCTCAGCAGCCCCTAGCCTTAGTAATAAGCCTCTATAATCATGGAAAACCACTGAGGATTCGCTCTAATAATAGGGTGACCGATGGAGGAACTGTATTTATCACCAATGCTCCATTTACATTTAATGGGTCAAAAGGAGCATCTTGCCTACAGTGACACCACTCAGGGATGCCATTGGATCAAATTTAGGGCAGTTGTGCTCACTGGACTCCAACATGGCGGCTGAGTAGAACTTTTGCTGTGCATGACTTGATTGAGGTTGAGGGGATGGGGATGTGTGGGGGTGACAGTGACAGGGCTGGAAACTAATGCATGAGTGAGGGTGAGTGTGTCATAGATATATATATATATATATATATATATATATATGTATGTGTGTGTGTGTGTGTGTCTGTTTGTGTGTGTGTTTTTATGACTGTAATTACAATATCTTGAGAATCAGAGACAAAATTAGAGGGGAGTAAAAAAAAGAAATACAGTGAGAACATTCACCGGAATGAGAAAAAAGACGAAGAATACGATATTTATTTATATAGATGTTCATATAAATAAATAGTAAAGTGACACGTTAATCTGAGAGAGTTGGAAGAGGGGGAGGGGAGGAAAGGTTGATAGGACAGGAAAAGAAGAAAAAGGCAAAACAAAAGGAGGAGAAGGTGCCCCGGTTGCTCCGTCCAGTGCCCCCTCTTGGTGTGCCTCTCCCATGGCCCGACTCTCGCACTGCACCTGTCTGGGTGGAACCAACCAAAGCCTCACCGCTCCCTGATGACACTCCTCTCTCCCGCTCCCCCAGTATAGCACTAATTAGACAGGTTTGATTAGATTTTTATCATTCATGTTTAGAGAGATTGGGTTGTTCTTGTTATACTGTGATTTCCATGTTTTTTGTTGTTCTCAATTTTTAATTGTTGTGAGATTTGTGTGAAAGTGGCGAGGGGATTGGGTGGGTAAAGTGGGGCATGATGTCTTTTTGGAGTCCACGCCAACTGCCCTAATTTTGTTCCCTTTAAAAGAAAAAAGAGAGAAATAAAGGGAAAAAAGAAACAAAGAAAGGAGGATATGAGAATATATCAAATAAAGAAAAGAAGAAGGCAAAAAAGAAATGAGAGAAGGGGGTAGATTGTATTGCCTCTGCCACAGACAGACATGCAAAGTCTGCGTTGATCAAAGGCTTGTGGCTACAGAGGCAACGTGCACAGGGGCCCTGCTCTGCTCTGCTCCCCCCAAACTACAAAACACATCAAAAAGAAGGGAGAGAGACTACACTGCCCCTTGTGGTGCTTGCAGGAAACCGAACACCAGAGAGAGAGCGAGAGAGAAAAAGATAGAAAAAGAGAAAGAAGCTGGAGAGGTTTGCAAAGTCATAGAGAGGAAAAAAAGAGTGAACTTCAGAGTAAGAGATACAGAAGAGCTTGAAAGAGGTTCTCTGGTTTGGCAAAGGCGTGGCTTCTGCCTCAACAGAATTGGATCTTGCTAGGACAGTACAGTACAGTATAGTCCATAAGGTTTTGGTTGAAATAGGAGTGAAGCTCCTGGGGCTGCTGAGTGTTCGATTGAGCAGACTGCAACTAACCTCACTGAGGGCAGCAAGTCTTCTTAACTGTGAAAAAAACTGCAGCGCTAGCCAATAGAAGTCCCAGACCTGTGCTTTTTCAGTGGTTGAACTACTGCACTGCACATTTATACAGGGGCTTCTATGATGGCTACATTTGTTGAATTCTAACAAACTAGATATTGTATTGCTTGGACTAGAGGACAAATAGGCGGCCAACTAGGAGCTAACCAACCTACTGGAGTCTAAATTGGTTTGGACTGGCCTCTGTGATAAATCTGTGGGGAGACTTGGGCAGTAATGGGGGTTTGTGGAGGGGAGTAGGAGTGGGGGGTGACTTACACGGAGATGCGGGTGAGCTGAGTCCGCCGTCAGTGGGCGTGCTGATGATTTTAGAGTCGGGCATGGGGAGGGGCACGGGGCGCGCCACTGGGGGCGGCGGGGGCAGCAGGAAGGAGCCCGGCATTTTGCTCTGGCCACCTCCATTAGGCTGCAGACGGACCATACAGACAGGGTGAGCATGATACACCCCGAGAATATACAGTGCACAGGGGGCCAAACACACAACATGAAGTCACATACACACACAGCCTTATGTAAGACTAAGACAGTCATATAACAAACAAAAACACACACTGGTGCTCGCACACAGGAAGATCCCCAATCTCACACAATTTATAAATAAAAGAAACAAAACATATCAGACACTCTGTCAAAAGCAGTGATGCAAATAAGATGTGGAAAAAATGATGAACATTTGCGACACACAGGGGAAAAGGAAAAAATGGAGCTGTCCACGAGGAAAGATATTTTGTTTAATGTAAAAAAGAGGGGTAAGTCAGCAATGAAAAAAGGGTGCGCAGTTGTGTGTGTACAGTGCTTTTGTGAAAGTTAATTGTGTCCTTAGTTTGTGAAGTAATGAGAACAAAAGAATATAGGATACAAAAAGGGATTGGTATGTGGTTTCAAAGTTGCTCAGAAGGCCAAGTTAGTTACAGTATAGGTTTACAGTAGTACCAGCACTCTGCACCTTCGTGAATGTGTCAAAATAATTCTGCAATCTCTAACAGCAGTCTCCTGGACCTAGGCACCTATGTTTTAATGTTTGGAAACTATTTAAGGATGAGTGTGTGAATGGGGGCATATCATTGGGCCGAACAGGGGCCACTTCCCTTCACTGATGTGAGAACACCTCAAAAAGGCCCAGCTGTGTTGGGAAAACACAGACTCCGTTCCCCAGTTAGTCAGCTCCTCACCCACAGCTAACTTTATTTGATAAAAGTTCTTATTCGTCAATTGTCAACATTTGGATGTTTGTTATTTGCTACTTTCATATAAATTCTGCAGTTAAATACATTGTTCTTGCTACCTAGTTATATATAACTTGTTTTTCTGCCATGCATAATGAAGAGGAAATGGTTATAGCTCGCAATGCAGACTGGGATAAATGTGCCCCTTGGGGTAACAGCATATTAGAGTAAAGGAACATCACTTACAACGACAGCGGTCAGTGAGGGCTTGTTAAATGACTAGTGGAATGCACCCAGAGTCTTAAATGTCTGCTTCAGTTTCCTTCCACGGATACCTAACTCTCCAAACAGCGCTAATCTAGATCTGTCAACACCATCTACCTGTCTCGCCCAAGTTTGCAGTTTTGGTTCCCTACAGTAAATCCACTGCTTGTCTCGCTCAGGCCAAACATGCCCTATGACCTGCCCGCCTAAAAGAGCTTTCCCCCTTAGTTACTTCCCCATTTAATTTTCTGCAGCTTAGTGTGTTCTCTAGCTTAAGCACATCTGGCCATCTCCTCCTGTTGATTGATTTTCCCTAAATCCATTTTATTTCCTGCTGAAGTTGCTTCACTTCATAAAGATTGCTCTATTCCCAAGTCAAGGCTCACATGGCCCACTTGTATTACTAACAGATAGGATGTGAAATGATGAAGCAGTCATTCGGCATAAAATAATGATGCTGATGTACCCTTGCTATATTTCATGCTGCACCTTCTTCAGTAAATTCCACAAAAATAAGCCAGTTACGAGTGTCATCTCTTGCACTGCAGACCGTCCCACTTTCCCCTCTGCTGGGCCCATGGAGCACTTACCTGTGCGCTGGGCTGTCCTGTGCCGTCGGTGCACACAAACTGCACAAACTCCTTAAGCGGGTCCTGGTGGTGATGGTAGCGTATGGTGGGGTGGGTGAAGTACGGGCTGGACTGCTGGATGATAGAGGAGGAGGGGAAGTGCAGGGCTGAGGCTGAGGCACGGGGACTCCCTGAGGAGACAAGAGATAGGAAACAGGAATGGGAAAGGAGGGGAGGAAGAGGAACATGAGGAAAAGATAGACGAAAAGTGGGAAAAAAAATACAATGAGGCTTAAGTCATTCTATTGTTTTTCTACTAAAACACAAAACAGATGTTAAGCATACATATCACCCTACACACTATGACATTACATTAGCATGCACACCTATGATGGTATATAAGACATGCATATGTTCTAACTAAGCACCAACACAGCTGGCATCAAAGACCAGGTTGCTGCTTAGGCCTGTTATAGTTATAACACAGAAAATAGCTGTGACATTCTCTTGTAGTTGACTGACTGAAGCTGTTTCTGCTTACAAATGACTGGCATTATCCCTGGCTATTGGGCAACATCTGGTCCCATTCATTTTATAAATCAGCCCACTAGATTTCTCTGTACCTCTGCTACGCCTGGCATCACTGCACACGCTCACACACACTTTTACAGTCCCATACACGCTGGAGTGTGTTACAGTATTTTCTGCCTTCTGCTCCCTCTCCATTTCTCTCACACACACATACACAAACCACTGGGGTATGACAGAGACACACACACATACACACACTCTGGGTTTTTCCACTTTTGTTTTATTGCTTGTCGGTGATGTGTAATCAATCAGCAGCATATCCTTGCTGTGTGGTTCTGCCCAGTAGTTTGAAGCTTGAGAGAGAATCTCCCCTCCGCTCCCAACCGACCACAAAACGCCTCCCGGAGACATTAGTCAGCCAGCCAACCACACACACACACACACACACACACACACACACACTTATACAGACTAGGCTCCACTGTCTGTCTTGTCTGCTGAGATTCTATGGCTTTGGCAATTTGGCACACCAAACTAAAGAGGCAAGCTGCTAGGTGAGGGGAGCCTGGCAAACAAGCATCTGTGATTATGTCTGTCACCTACTATCTCTTGTGTATGCTCTACTCACAAAGTGTGTAACTGCCTGTCTGTTCAAACTTTGCTGTTTTTGGTGTATTGGTGTTCCCATCTTTTTGTGTGTGCACGTGAATTTTTTTTTGTATCTCTGCCTGCATCTCCGTTTGTATGTTTTTTGTAGTCCGTCTGTATGAATGTGTTGTTATGTCTGTTGCAGCTTTCATGTGTCTTTGTACGAAGTATATTGGTGTGTGTGTGTGTGTGTGTAATCACTGTCACAATGGCAGACTCTCCAGACTAGTATAATCAGACAACAGTCAATCTGGCAGCTCTCCATGTCAGTCTGGAGCCAAAAACAGGACATAAACCATCCCGTCCTCACCCCTGAACAGCCGTACTCACAAGACCTATACAACAAGAGCTAACAGCTCCAGTCCATCCAAGGCAAGCCATGATTGCTAACTGCTTCTTCCCCCTCTCTGCCTACCCCCATTTCTCTTTTCATCGCTCTCTCCTTCCCTCCCTCCCATCATACTCCAGTCTCTTTATAGAACCAAGGCCTCCGAGGGACATTCCATTTGGATGGCAGCCATTTTAGCAGAGAGAGTCCTCCACAAGAGTGTAAATTTACACATGTGTATCTGTGTGTACGTGCACAAACGCACACATACACAATCTCTAAACACTGTCTCATTACAGCCTCTCTATTACATGAAAACCTCTTAGCCAACAGTCTACACACACAGTTTGGAGAGTGTGAGAAGTTAGTTGGGGGAACAAAGAAACCTGAGCTAGTCCCTCACACCTCTTCAAGTCGTACAAAAAAACAGAGAGGAGCAAATTTTAGAAATCAATTTAAACGCAAAATTCAATACGGTGTTTTGGATTCTCCCAAGGGTTTAGGACTGCTCTGTGCAGATAAACAACATGGCTTAATGGTGCGAGATCCGGCCTGGACTATATTTTCTAAATATACTGTGGGGAGCTCCGCAAGTAAAATTCAATACATTTCAACATGGAGGGCAATGAGTCCAAATGACCTTTACATGGTAGGTCTAGTTTGGCTGTGTACCAAGCCATCCCTTTGAGAGACAAATGGAATGGGAGGGAGAGATAGAGAGAGGAGGACATATTTATTCCTTTGAAAAGTGAGACCTGCCTACAGGGACTTGTTGGCAAAGTTGAGATCCTGGAGACTTTGGGAATTCTCTGAATGGAGATGGAGAAACCATGTCCATTATCCTATAGGGTCGAAAAGCTCTTATGAGGACAACTCGTCTTTAGTGCCTCTGATGAAACAAGACCTTGGAAACATGGGAAGACATTGGAAATTCCACTACAGTCTACTGTACATCTGTGCAAATGCATGTTTGATACTTTTTCAATCTGTATTCATATTACACTTACAGGAAAATCTAAGCAGCAAAGCAAAAAAAAAAAAAACATCCTTTTTTAGAACAAAAATGCAGCTGTGATGGTACGTCTGGCAAGCCACCTAATTAAGATGTAACTGGTCTTTTGTTGTTTTCTTCTTGCAGAAATGATAAAGGCATTTCAAACAGTGAAGAATTTTTCCAAGCTACTGCAGCTTTTCAGACCATAGAGGAAGCTATTTTCAAGGTTTCTTATCTGATGAAGAGTACATGGAAGTTTTTGGTTTTATTCAAAAATAAATCTAACAATAAGATGTAGGGATACAACAAGTAATTATTTTATTATTAATAAATCTGTGGATTTTGTCCATGATGTAATTATATTGAGTATTATCTTTATATTGTAGAGGGCTAAAGAAACTCAGAAATATAGATTTCAAGAAGCTGGAATGATACTTTTCTTTAAAGAAAAAAAATACCTAAACTAATTTAATCAATTGTCAAAATAGATGGTGGAAAACTTAAAAGCTGACAACTAATCAATTTAGCAATTATCTTTGCAGCTGTGATATAGTGTACTTAAAGCTCCATCTGTTCAATTAACACACCCAGTCAAGTGCATTTCATGAGAATAAACTGCCCTATTAGGTTAAATGCAATAACTGAACAGAAACATTTCAATGGCTGCAAAAAGCAATAAGATGTGAGGCAAATCAGTCACAAAGGCATGGATGCAGCAATGGTACCATGCAATGACAATATTAAAACACAAAGGCACAGAGATGATGGTAAAAAAAATGGATGGATGGAGAGAGGCTGAAAGAGAGAGAGAGAAATTTATGCCAAGCCGTGATGATAGCAGTAACACTGAACAGGTGAAACTCTGCGGGCAAATTGCTTCTCAGCAGTTGCAACTGTGGGATTTTTGAAGTTTTATTTTGCTTTCTCAGCAAGTGCATTTCGGATTGTCATTTTCAGTCACACGATTGTAGAAATTATTGGTTTTCAGAGGTCAAGGGGGGGTTAGGGGTTTAAATATGGCAATCTAGGATCACGTTTGACACTCCCTTTCCTTCTCTCTCTTTTTCAGATTACAAAAGGGGGATCGGGGTTGTTGGGTTCATGGCAGGGCTCTCACCTGGTCTCACTCCTGCCAGCACAGGCAGCGGGTGGTGTGTGAACGCCATGCGGGGGGACCTCGTCTGGGAAGTCAGGGCGTTGAAATCAAACTTCCCCGGCTTCTTAAGTGAACCAGGCGAGGACAGTCCTGGCGAAAAAAAAATGGGATCAACAAAAAAAAGTGGGGGGGAAGAGGGAGGAAAAGAGAGAGGTGGTTTTAATCAACAAAATGTTGCTTCTTTAATTGGCTATACTAAAAAAAAAAAAGATTTTTATTGAAGGGGACTTGAACAATCATGATTTTCTAATTAGATTGTTTAATTTCCTCATTGGTTGATGGCAGTGCATTGCTCCATGTCCTTTTGGCTGTTGGCCATTCACTCCTGTTAGTTTCAATGAGTCAATCAGAGGACTCCAGGCTGCATAAGTCATTCAGAGATACACTGTAGGATTCCCAACACCCAGCTTAATAACAAAATAAGGGCTACGCAATATTTCCTCTCCTAAATGCATGTCTTCAAAAGTAAAAAAAGGGGAAAAATAGTAAAAGCCAATCTGAATCTGGTCTTTGTTTTGGAGCCAAAGCACATCTGTAGCTATAATAACCTCGACTGTGCCACTGTATGTTTTTTCTGTCTCATCTCTTTCTCTCTGTTTCTCTCTCTCTGTCAGGTGCCAACTCCAGGCTTTCTCTGTGTATGAGCATGGCCACCAAACAGCCACAGTCAGCTAGTTGTGGTCTGGCTTCAGTGAAGCTCACAGGCTGGCTGCACGAGAAGAAGGCTTCATTCAGAAATAGCACACACTGTACAGTATGGACACGGCAGCTGCTGAGTGCGAAAGACAAGCAGACGGACAGAGAGAGGAGACAGAGGGAGAGAGAGAGAGAGAGAGAAAGAGAGAGGCGAGAAGAACGTGGGAGACATGAAAATATGCGAGGGAGCAAGGGAGCGAGAGAGCAAAGCAGAACCTGTGAAAAATGCAGCAGCGTCTTGTTTTTCAATGCGTTGCTCTGAAGACATGTATGAAATTGGAATGTCATAAGATGTTAAATATGGTTATTATCTCTCGCTCGCACACACTCACTCACACACTTGACGTCTGAGCACGCTCGAAAGCACAAGCACGCGTCCAATCACAAAAAACAAAGACCTTTACAACACAGCCACATTTTACTGATGAAACAAACTACATGTTTCTTTCTTTGTTAAGTTTTTCCTCTAATCTTCCTAACAAGTGAGTGATGTGATAATGTTCTCTTTTTAAACTTTTTTTAGACTCTAGTTTTGTAGTCTATTTCTGTGGCCCCCTCCGCATCAAACAAGGCATTAAATACGATTCCTCCTCAGTTCTCCAGCTGGAGACGTGTGAAAGTCTATGGGAGTGTGGGGGCGTGTAAAACCTTCCCTCCCTGTGTGAAAGAGTTAAGTCTCAAGCAGGTGGGAGTGAATATGTGTGAACCATTTATGTCTTTAGCAGACATATATTTCTTTTTTTTTCTCCCCCCACTGTAGCGGGAGTCTGGGGGCGTATTGTACTGTCAGACAGATTCCAAGCATGAAGACAACCTCGATCCCACTTCTGACATCAATAGTTAGCAGTGATTGCTATGACACTGTCACACTGGTGGGAGCAAACTGGTAATAAGAGCAGTCTGCAGAGACTTAAGACAAGGAAATGCACTGGAGGGGAGAGAGCTGGGAAAGACAGAGATTTAGAAGAAAGTACACAAACCAGAACCTTCTAGATTAAGCAGTCATGGTTTCTGCGAGGTAGTTGTGTGCATTTAAAGTGTTTAAATGAATCTAAAGTATAGAAATCAGAGCCAGGCAACACAGAGAAGATCAGATGAAGATTGACATTTGTATATAGAGGATGCTATAGCTATGTCATGATCACCAAGGGAATGTGAAAGACAGTATTTCTGCACTTCAGAGACTGTGCAATGGTGTGATCTGGTTTGTGTGTGTGTGTTTGTGTGTGTGTGTGTGTGCCACAACTGCACTGTTTCCTATCCTGGCAAGCCTTAGTATTTCACTGGCAACCAATCAAGCACTCCCATGATGACCCTTCTGTCTCTTTGCACTAACAGGCCTGCCACCAGATGCGCCTCTGAAGCACACATACACACACACGCACGCACGCACACACACACACAGACACACACACAGACACAGACACAGACACCCACACCCACACACACACACACACACACACACACACACACACACACACACACACACACACACACACACAAGATAGGAGATAGAGGTTTAAACAAGTGAAGGAAAGTCAGGAAATTCTCCTCTCCCAAATGATTTAAACCACATATGTACGTCCAGCTGTACCCCTCGAAGGGCCTGTAACATTTAACTCAACGCATAGAGAAAGGCCCCCATCACTAAAAGTCTCTGGTGTCTCAGGAAAATTTCACAATCATTTGGAACTAATATGAAATCACGGTTGTTTCGTTTGCCTCCACTAACCTCCCCCACCCCTCTTCTAGCCCCTGTGGAGCAGATGTCTCCAGCATCCTCACGGATCCCAAGGCTACACACACACGGAAACACCATCTGGGACCGTGCTTCAGCTGTGCAAGTCTGTGTGTCTGTGTGGGCTGTGTGATACGTGTGCACAAATCTGTCATGTGTATTTCTGAATGTAACCCTGTTTGTGTGATTCATATGTAAGAATGCATCTTTATACATCTGTGTATGTCTCTGTGTGTGTGTTGCTGGTTGTGTGTGGTTTGTTGGTTATGGAGGTAGTCTGGGGGAGTAGATGGTGCTGTGGACAGACGGCAAAGCACACCTGTGTGTGAGTGTGCTTTCTGGGTTTTTTTTTTCAGAAGCCCTTCGGTTTGTTTGTGTGTTTGTGTGTGTGTGTGTGTGTGTGTGTGTGTGTGTGTGTGTGTGTGTGTGTGTGTGTTTGTGCTTGCTTGTTTACATACCCCCCACCTGGACAGGAATTCCCAGATGAGCTTTGCCTGTGGCAGGTGGGATCCTTTGGAAAATCGGATATACACCGACACCGTACCAAAATCACACATTCTCTACTCCAGTCTCACTCTCCCATAACTCCATCTCTCATTTTTGCTCTGTTTATCTTGAGTGTGAACCATATTTTGTGCTAGCTACTGTTAAAAACTATTTCCAAACCCACACAAAATAAAAAAAAATCAATTAAAAAATGGCAGATAATTACAAAAGCTTTTGGCTTCCTAATTTTTCACTTGGACTTTGTAAATTAATTGGGTAAAGGGTCCAGATTTGCATGCAATTCCACACCTCTATTTGCCAAACTCATTAGGAGGTACATGGCTGTGTGTGGTGCACTTTGGAGAATAAGGGGGTGGTGCACATACAGAGAGAGGAACAGAGAGAGAGTGAGAGACAGGAGAAAGATGGGAGGTGAGGCTCTGGTGCGCTAAGGCGTGCAGCAGCCTCTGTTGTGGCTCTGATGAGCAGCCTCTTAATTACATTTACAGCTAAGTGGAGCGGGAGCAGGAGAGCAGCCGCTGAGGCTCGAGTGAGAGTAGACTGGGGCAAAACCTAACCAGGGCTTTTGGCTCCTCTAGTTCACATCCTGATAACCCTTCTCTCTCATTAGCTATCACAATTTGAGAACACCAATGTCTTCTTCTCTCCTCTCATCCCTCTCTCACCCCCCACTTGCCTGCTTTCTGCATCTCTCTCCACCTTCTAGTCCTCTGATATGTTCTCTCCCTCCCCAGGGTCCCTCCTGCTGTACACGTTTTCAATTAGACAGAAGGGAGACAGGGATGGAGGGTTGAAGGGAGAGCTAGGGAGCAGGAGGAAGGGTTTTACACCTCTGATCCACAGACGGTAAGCGTCTTAATGAGGGATTTGAAGCAAGGGAGGGATGGGAACGACGGAGGGATGGAGGCAAGGCAGGCACCTGAACACCTGGTGGGGTGGGGAGCATGATAAGCATGTGTTTCAATGTGTGAATGTCTGCATATGAGGGGGAATGTAAGTGTGTAAGTCACCGTATGCATGTGACGGCCCCTGACTGTGAATAGTCCATGTGTGTGTACGTATGGGGATCGTTAGGTGTATCAACGAGTCTATGCGCATGTGTAAGGCAGATATGCATTCACAGCATGTGAATGTGCCTGCTGTTTTTGTCAGTGTTAGCCTGTTGACTGCTGTCAATTACATTGCCGCTGGGAAGACCAACATGAGATGAGCTACCTTTTGAGAGATAAAGCCGGGGATCTTAGATGACCTGAGTGGAGCCTCATGTTTCACACAGAAAGTAAAGCCTGAATGAGATAATGCTTGACAATCCTGATTCAACTTCAAATTTTTTTTTCACAAATTAGGTTTTGATCAACAGCAATTAAATCATTCTAATAACAACATTACTGAAATTATGACACAAAGAATCCCTATTTTAGGTAAAGTACCATTGTCCTTACCAGACATCATACAACTCACATTAACACACACAT
>JAOWBC010001255.1:22278103-22316456 GCA_028566105.1 Hypoplectrus providencianus | reverse complement strand
TTATGAAAAATTTACGCAGCAAAACCATTTTAAGAATTCTGTGTGTGTGTGTGTGTGTGTGTGTGTGTGTGTGTGTGCGCAGAGTAAAATGAAAATTAATCTTGATTCTGATCCTAAAAGCCTACATGTACACGTATGAACATGTTCAACCTGTGTCAAATGTACTAACATCACAATTACACTCGTGCTTAGAAGTAATAGAGTAAAAACAGATGATTACTTCTTGAGGAGGGGACAGATGGCCAAAAAAATCTAACATACTTAAGAAAAAGTGCCTGTATAGGAAAGAGTACAAAACAATGCAGAGACAATGTCAACAAGCTAATCCAACAAATGGTGGTGGTGGCGGTAACCCTGGCAGCTAGGAGAGCTATGAACAGCTTGGAGTCGGGACAAAAAAATGTGATGGCACCAATACAGACAAGCAGATAACCAATCAGGATGTAGATGTACAGTAAAGGGGACCACCATCTGTCCGGTAGGTATAGACACTCATTGGGGAGATGCATTGCTCCAACATAGGGTCAATGCATGTGTGTGTGTGTGATTAGAGGAAGAATAAGAGAAAGACAGAGATTATGATTATTATCAGGAAATGTATGTTCTCATACAAATCATCTTTTCATAACCTGTTTCAGACCTGTCCCCAGAAAAGAGCACTCAGTCTGGGCAGAGGACTTGTAGGCGATTCCAAGGCTTCAGGCAGACAACAGAGGCCTATGGTCTTTTTAGAGGCCGGATCACAGACAACGCATGTGTGTTCCCACTGAGTACAAGTCACTAACATATCACACACTGAACATTTGTATATGTGTGTGGACGTGTCCCCTGTGTGACCTCTTCTCATTGAAATTTCACCTCGGTTTTCCACGCAGAGACCAGAGAGATGTTCATCTATTGATTATATAAGGATCACATCCCCACACCATTTTGCAGTGCTTAGCTTGTAAGCCCATCCCGCTTAACATCTCCTCACTAATTCTAAATCTAATTCACCTCCTTACCCCAATCATCCCACACATCATCCCTCTAGTCGACCCCAGCTAAGCTACACACAAAGACATACACACACACACTATCTGACTAACCACTGGACCTTGGTTTTTGACTGTGCTGTATAGTTCAGTATACCTCCAAAGCTTGCCAAAATATACATGTGGAGCCTTCCTACAAACACACCTTTTTAGTCATTGTGGGTTCTGACACAGGGCAAGAGAACAAAAAAATAAACAAATCATTAAGACCACTGTTTATGATTCTTTTCACCAAATGAGCAGAATCCAATAAACATACATAAGGGCTTTGAACCACACTGTACAGACCTATACAATGGGATACAATGTGTGTGTATGCTGGGGCAGAGGTGGTGTGTGAGCAGACCTGATCCCCTGTAATCTATCCAGTGATGTAATGCCTGGTGCAGCCACCATAATATGTTACATAACCTTATAACAGGCTTACGTACCCTGGGGTTCACCGGGTTCATTCTGAGTATGAATGGCTGTTTTGTCAAGACCAGATGTTTAATAATTAAGATATAAATAATCAATAAAAAAGCTACTCAAATCCTCAAGGTATTGGTAATTACACCCTGAAGCCACTGAAAAAATCCCCATTTTGGACTGATTAATCATTTGATGATGTGAAAATCAAGTACCTGCAATCAGCCCTGAGTATTTTCAAAAAGTATCAAGAATGGTCATGCAGCTCCAATCAGAGGAGGACAGTGTTTTGAAAAAAGTAGATTTGCTAAGGTCGAGTAGACACAGAGCAACAGCACTTACACAAATGCCTACATTCAGGCCCCAAAATGGCTATAGTCAAATCAGTATTAACATACCCAGTCACAGCATACCTCCTCGGCCCCCAACTGTTCTTAGCTCAGAGGGAAAAGCTTTTGATTTGGTTGTGACTGGCAGCTCATGTAAACACTGCATCAGCTAGTGAGCGATAGTGGAGACGGGGAGAGAGTTGAACGCCTGCCAAAAGCTGCAAAGCCAAGTTTGGCCATATAGCACAGCGTGTATGTGTGTGTGTGTATATATGTGTGGTAAAAAGAGAGGTTGTATGTGCAGGCATGAGTGTGTACATACAGTATGTGAGCACATGTGTGTCTGTCTTTAACCCATTTACGTAACAGACAGGGTCCTTGGGTTCAAGCGAATTTAAAGACTGAGCAAGCAAAGCAAGAAAGGCAGCGAGAAAAAAAAGTAGAGGAAGGAGCTATACGGGGAGGGTGAAAGAGGGGGGCAGGCTAGCAAGTCCTGCCAAAACAAAAAAAAAGTAGGGATGAGGTGGGTCGAGAATTGTAAGGAAAGACAGCAAAAAAAGCAGGAAGGAAAATGTAGGAGTATAGACTTCAGGATGGATAAAGAAGAGGGAAAAAAAGAAAGTAAGACAGACAGAAAAAAAGAAAAAACCCATTTTTCAACAGCTCCCATCGTTTCCAAGCACATGTCTTTTGCTCAAAAGTGGAGGCACAAAGCGGCAGGCACCTGACAAAGGGATTTTGATGGAGGAAGTTAGATGAAGCAGAGGCTGAGCAGACTTTCGAGGCCGACACCGGGCTACTTGGACGACACTCTGCAAAGTGATTAGGACACTAAGATGTTGCCCTTGACAGAGAGGAGGGGAAAGAGTCAGACAGAGAAGAGAGTGTGAGAAAGTGTAAGGGGAATGAGAGAAAAGAAAGAAAGACCGGGAACCAGAGACAGAAAAGGGAGAGAAGAGACAAGAAGCATGAAAGTGAGAGAGAGGGAGGAATAAGATAGAGAAAGGGTAGAAAGAGAGAGAGAGAGAGAGAGAGAGAGAGAGAGAGAGAGAGAGAGAGAGAGAGAGAGAGAGAGAGAGAGAGAGAGAGAAGCATGAAGGCTTGTTTCTGGTGGGACTCCAAGAGCCAGCATCTGTTTGGCTGGGGCTCAGAAAAGTCTAGTGTTTCACCCTGCAGCGCCCGGGGGAATGCTATTCCAGGCTGCATGGGCTTCTATGAAAAACAGCTTTATGTGGAAAAGGGGAGATGGAGGGAACCGGGGAAAGAGAGGCAACAAGGGAAGGAAGGACAGCAGGAGTGAGAGGAAGGAGGGAAGGAGAGGGAAAGAGAGGGAGAAGAGAGAAAGTGGGGAGAAGAAAGGGGTGACATATGGGGGGAGTTGAAATTATGAAGTCTGACTGAGAGAAAGAAGATGAATGACAAAGTATAGTGCCTTACCAGGAAAAACAAAAAGGGAATAAGAGAAAAGATAGAAACGAAGCACAGAGGAAATGAGGACCATGCTTTCACCTGTCAATTCTGTCTGTTCACAATACTTAATCGAAACTCAAAAAAGGGCAGGGAACCACAAAAAAATACCCACACTTGCTAAGGATTTCTGTCCCTCCTCGGCATCTGGGTTCGGCCAGCTGTGTTGTGGCTCTCAGCCCCGGGCCTCCTCACCTGTCAGTCAGACGGCTGAAACCCCCCAAGGGACAACGAACAGCTGGCAGACAGGTGCCGCTGCTGTCCACCTCTCAAACCGACACCTGTGTGTGTGTGTGTGTGTGTGTGTTTGTTTCTCTGTGCGTGTTTGTACGTAGATGCATACTTTACATTAATAAGTGGTTATCCCTCCATACCCCAGAGTGCATATATACAGTATGGACAGGCACAAACAAACATATCATAGCACATCTAAGGTGGTTTCTTTGAAAAGAGAGATAAATATAGACAGTCAATCACTTTGGTCACAAAAGCCAAAGCACTCTACTTCTCAACAGCTAAGCAAGTTATGATGTATGATGCTGGTATACTGTGTGTGTTGAGGAGAAGAAAGGGGGAGGGGGGTTATGGTATTAAAGCGGGGCTCTGGGCTTAATCAAAAGCAGAGGCACTTTCCCCTGGAAAAACAGTGAGGGAAAGCAAAGTTTACATGAGCTAACTGACAGAGAAAGAGTGGGGGGGGGGGAGGAAAGAGAGATGGATGGATGAGTGAGTGAACTTGGAAGGGAAGAAAATAAACATACAGGGGAGTTAGAGCAAGGAGATAGATGAAGGGAACAAGCAAGAGAGAGAGGGGGAAAGATTGGTGCTTCAATGTGATGGAATCAAATAGTGAAAATGTGTTTTTAGTTTCCTGATACCTTACACTCCCCTTCTCTGTCTCCAGTCCCATCTTATTCTTCTCTGTCTTTTTTCCTCCTTGTGTCTCCCAGGCTTCTATGATATGAGTCTTTGCAGTGTTTCTCCTATACAGGCCTTGCATGTTGCCAAAGAAAAAAACATTTAATGCCAAAAATAACGCCATATATTCACTCTAGTGTCTATATAATGATGTGAAGGAGAGCAGCGAGGCAGGTGTCTGTGGTTAGATCACATCTGTATAACAGCAGGACTGTCTGTTATCTAAACTGCTACGGTCGGTTGAACAGGTACAGTGAAGATAGTGTTGTTGGTAACCAGTAACATGGTGTCTTAAGAGGTAATTTTCTGTGATGCGTTTGAGATGCAGTTAAAACGCCAGTCATACTTTTGTTGTAATGAGAAATCAACTCCTTATGATTTTAACCAGTTTTGTAGGAAGGAAATAGCACTATCAGTACAACAAGCGTTGCAGTGACATTTTTTTAAGTGCTGTGCAGTGGATGTTATTCATGCCATTGTGTAATGATTTATGTTTTCTTTGAAAAGCAAATGTATTGTAATACATTAACTGTGTGTATTATATTTAATAAAACACTTCAGAAAGCAAAAGGTGTGGTAGTAAGTGGTTGAATGTGTTTCTAATTGTGTTAGCCCCCTCCACTCCAAATTTCCATTGAATTCTACAGTGGAACAACTCCTCTCTGTCCTCTCTCCATCTAACCCTGTCTAGATCCCACTGGAACACATAAGCCTGTACTATCCCTGTACTATCAGCTTTGGGGGGATTTCAGTCATTTTAAGGCATTTCGCTTGTCCGGCCTGGATTGAAGTTGAGTAAAGCAGCTCCCAAAACCACCAGACCCACACATAAAGCCGTTCAGGGTTGGCTGAGGACAGACCAGGCACAGAGACAGATAGATGATTGCAGGCAGGTGTGAGATGACCACAGGCCTTCAAAGTCTTGGGATTAAAATTAATGTGGAAAATTTGCCAGATTGATGCTAGATGTTTTACTTTTCAGCAGGGTCTGCTGGTATAACGGTTTGACCAGCAGTTTATTTGGGGAAATTATGCTTAATAATATAATGTATGCATCAATTACAATGAAAATTCCAAAGTTGGGATACTGTAAAACATAAAGAAAAGGGAATGCTTTAATTTGTTAATTATTTTTTTTAACATAAATAAATAAATTAAATACAATTACAAAATACCATAAGTGATTTAATGTTCAAACTGATAAGCATGTTTTTTTTTAATACAATTGATTTTGAAACCCTTTTTGTTTATTTTTTTCATTTTACATATTGTCGCAACTTTCTTGGAATTTGGAAGATGAGGATTTTGGTAAACTTACCGAAAGCTAGATAAATTGTGCCTTTTTAAGTAACATTTGTATAATTGAAAAAATAATTGATTATTGATTGATTGATATGGCTAATTGTACTGTGTAATTCGGTGTAATTCAATGTTTCTGTCAACTAATCCATGTTCATCATAATTAATGAATATAGCATAATGACTGTGTGTTTCCTAATTTTTTTGAATACATATTTCACAAGACACTAAATCACCACCTTGCTCTACACATTATCCAACAGTACAAGGGTTTGGCTGTACTGGATAGCTTTCGGGTGTTACATGCCCCCTTCCCTGGTACATACTTCCCAGGGTCATTGCCTCAAATTAAACATTTTATCAGTCAAACTGCCTGGCTGAATAGGAGTATGGTTTAAGAACACAGATACAACATTCTGCATCACCTCAAAGGCTGGAACTCTTTATGCTATCTCTAACAAACACATCATTACTCTTCTCCATTCAGCTCTTTCAGTTTTTGAAGTGTCTACCTCAGACAAGGCCCTCTCTATAAAATGGTAAATATCCCAGCTAAGTGACTGGTTTGAGCTTACATGTGCATTAGTGTTATCTTTGGTTGTGCAGCTCTCCTGGCGATTTATAACCAAGGACTTTCACAGTGAGTAAAGAGGAGATGATTGCGGAGACGATAAAGGAAAGACTTCACAAGCGCCCACAGCCGGAGGTTAGGCACTGAACAAACACTATTTAACATTTTCTTTATATTTCATTCCTTAGTCAAAACCAAGATGAAACCCTTCAAAGACAAGGCTGATCTATTTTTTCTTTTGTAGTCTATTTCTTTTTATTACATTTCCCTCATTATTTAATGTTATCTTGATTAGAAATTCTGTACAAAACAAGGGTGAAGCTCTATACAAAATTAGGATAAATCACCTATTGTAACATGCTAATGTCATTTGCTACACTGATACAGCAATTGATTGTGTTTGGTATATTTTCTATAATACTGTAACAAAATATTTTAAACATTTAATGGCAGCAAGCAACTGTAGCAAAATGTTTTTATAAAACCGGGCCAGTATCTAAACTACATCTTAATTAATTTTAACTAATTATAAGTGTGACCTGTTAAGTTTGTCACAAAGTCTATACTTACTACATTATATTTTGTATTTATATCAAAAAAACAAAATAAAAAAAACAGTTTTCCTTCATTGGCAGAAAGAGACACCTGATGAAAGAGAACGGATGAAATGGAACTGAAAACAAACGTATACTGACATGTTTGTAGGAAACTCATCCTTCCATGAAGGAATGAATGTCCTTTTAATCTCATGGCTTTCGTTCACTGGTTGCACTTCCATTTTTTCCACAGACAAATCCAGAATAAAACATGAACTGCGCTAAATGATTGGCTTGTATTTTTTGTGAGTATGAAAGTTCAGCATGGTGTGAAGTCATGTGTCAGGCGCAGGTTTAAAATTGATCCTTTTTAAGAACATTTTTAAATATCACTGGCCTGTGCCACGGTGCAAACTTTATGATTCAACCATGATACCAATTATTTTCATGGACACGTTACTGCATGGTGCAAGTGTTTCACACGCCACTACATTCCCATTTGATTGCACTTAAGCTCAATAATAAAACAAATGAGTGTGGAAAATCTGCAGATAAAGGATATGCATCAGAGGGATGTAAAGACACGCACACACTCACAGAGCCATATGGACTATAGCATAAATGATTTGGCTGTTTTAATGAGCGCTGTTGAATGAATGTTTACTGCTACACTGAAACCGCCTGCACTCATCAACACTCTCCCTCTCTGTTCTGTGATGAGACAGCCATATGATTTCACTTATCCACGGCCTTGGTCTGAGAGCCTCCAGGATGGGGATAGTGACGAACTAATAATCCCCCTTTCCTGCAATTATCCTCCTCCCCCCTCTCCATCATTCTCTCTCTCTTTCTTAATTCTTATCCTTTGCTCTCAATCACTGCTCAGCTTTGTCTATTCTTCTCCTCTTCTCTCTTTATTTATGTTTCACAAGTTCACAACCTCTCCCTATCTCTCCCTACACATGCAAGCACATTTCCCTCCCCTTCCTTCCCTACATGCAAACACTTATGATCACACATCATGTGTGGTATCAATACTCTTTCTCCCTTGTAAATACATTTAATTTGTATACTTCAAACCTGCACACCCTTTCACTTCAAGTCTACAGAGGAAATGTTGGCAGAGAGAGTGAGATAGGAGAATGTATGGGACCGTGTTTATCTCTTGAGAAACTACATATTATTTCATATTGTAGAGGGAAAAAAAACTGCCAATAATCAAAATCCAATGTATCTCTGTGAGAAGAATGTCTTGATAAAGGAGGTCGTGCCTGTGGCTTGCTAAGACTGGTTACAACTGGTTCCAATGTTACAATAAAGTTGAGTAGAGGACTGTATGAAGTCAACAACATGCTGATGGCTTGTGACAGACAGCGTCGTTAACAGAGGCAATGATGTAATCCACTTGGGGGTTTTGTGGCGAAACTACTGACGCCCTCACTGATTGTCACTCTCATGGGAGACAGCAAGCAAAAGGAGGGACAGGAGGAGGAAAGAGGTAGGATTAATGAGAAATAAAAAGTTTATGACATACTGTACTGGAGTTCGTTCCAACAGTGAGTTTATGCATATTAGTACTCACTCCCGTACATACTCTAATCAATGTGCGTGATCAATAAGCCAGTGTCAGACTATTATAGCTCAGGCTGGCTGGTGGTCAATGCTCAGTCAGAAATCATACAGCTCAGCCTAGGGCGTAAAGCCCAGTAAGGCCTTATTATTAGCTCCTGGGTTGGGCTAACGCCGCATATCCTCCTGCTTTGGCTTCTTAATAACTCATCGTGATGATTTGGGCTTATTGACAAGCTAATGGTGAATCAGGGCTATGAGGGATTGTTTAGAGAGGATTACTGACTGAACCTGTGAGGATATAGGGACCACAATGATACCATGGTGGTGCTCATGATGTGGCCAAGCTGATCAACACTGGGATAGAAAGAGCAAAGAGGTTAAGAGATTCACACTGCAGGACGAAGACCAACACAGATGAGTGACAGGGGGATAAAGGAAAGACGGTCATAGGCAAGTTGCAGACATTAGGTGTAATGCCTTTTTAACGCCCAACCCAGCATTCAATGCTATGATGACATTTTTGCCCAAGAGAACGAAACACAATACAAGCATTTCTGTAATGGCATTCACTAAGGGCTTGGTGATGAACTCCAGTACTTTATTGTATTCTGATGCATTTGAATCTGAGCAGCATAAATACATGAGATCATTTGAAAAACAGCTATCGACTGCCTTCAGGCTGAACTACCAGTGAGCAAAACAGTAAAAAATGTTTCAAGCACAGACTGTATTGAAAGATGGAAAGTATGACTGCCCCCCCAAAAGTGTAGCCAAAACACTTTGATCGCCCAGTGGTACCCTATAGGCCATAAATCCCGCCCTCTAGCTGTCAGCAAATGGGATGTGGACCAAAGAATAAATAAATTAAAAATCAAAGTACATGTCAAATTCATTTTTAACATTTTTAAGTGTTAATCTTGATCAATGAGAAAACCTTAACTTTTGCTTCAATATCACTGCAGGAAGTTTTATTTACTGTCTTGCAATTTATTGCAGTTCGGATTATTTCTCTCGAGTCTACTTTGAGTTCATGAGTTTGCCCAAATGAAAGCCACAGAGCTCATAGACTATAGGTAAAAACTGGACCGACGACTAAAAGCGGAACACCGCAGCACAATGCAGACAGAGCTGAGACGCAGAGCTGATCAAACACAAGGTGGAGTGACTCGCTCAGATTAAGTCTCCTCTGGCTTTTCAAACAACACTGACAGATGCATACCCCTCCGCACTCCCGTTTGTCAGAGATCTATTCCTGCACTTAAAGCAGACTCTCTCCCATACACACACACACAAACACACACACACACCCATGCACATGCTTACACACACTCTCAAACGGCTTACGCTACCTTTGTCACCTCCCACACACTGGTTATCTCCAAGGACACAAAACCCACAAGATCCCCTACCCAATTTCCACGCATGCAGGCTAAATGGAGCTGTAAGCAGGCATTAAGCCTGACGGGGAGAAAGGGAACAGGAAAAAAAAATACCAATGCTGGAGAAAAGGAGGAGGAGATGGATGGAGGGAAGTAGAGAGAGAGGGAGGGGAAGGAGGAAAGAAACAGGAGGTGGATTTCTATTTAACACACTGACTTTCATCTCTGCTTTACAACATACTTAGGCAGGGTTTTTGGGGAAGGTACGCGCTCTCTGGTTTGTGCACACACGAATGCCCCCCCCCCTCACCCAGACAGAAAAAGACACAATGAACGCTCTGTACTTTCTACACCGGGGGGATACGCAGAAAAAAGCACTGCAATCCCTGCCAGACTTAAGAAAGTCTTGGTTACTAGCCAAGGTATCTGAAATAATACTCCACAGCTCACAATACTGTATGTAACTTTGTTTTTTTTAAATCAGAGATTAGAGGTGATCGCCTTTCACTGTTAATGCTCCGACCAGTCTGATTGGTGTATCTGTGGTTTAAACTGGATGCAGGCCAGGAAATGAACCATGGGCAGCACTGGGCAATAGTCCAAAATTACAATACATAGCTGGATACTTCAGACATACACATACATCTTAACTTAAGCCTACACTTGACCAATGTTTAAAATGCCATTATCTAAGGATGCATTATATATCACATCAGAGATTATTTTAGTTTTTTTACATGACTAATTACAAATCAGAGTACCAAGTATCTAAATGAGAAATATATAACACATTTTTAAAAGTGTTTATAAGTGCTTTCTGAAAGGTTTGCCCAAAAATGCATTATTATACTTGAAGACTAATGTGGGGGCAAAAACGCTTTTTTCGGGGCTGCAGTGAGCAGGCTTTCAGCGTATAGCTCCACAGATAAAGTTTGATAGATGACAAGAAATACAAAGACACACTTGCCCACAAAAAAAATATGCAAGTGCTCTCCCTCTCCTAAACAACCACACACTTTATTCAGAAGCCTCAGTTCAGAACTCCTACACACTTATTCAGGCCTCTGATTGATCAAGGACAAAAGTAAATGCAGCTTTTCTCCCTTTTTCACTCATCCCCTCCCCATCTTCTATCAAAAGCTTGTGGGCCATTGGTGCATCTCAGCCTCTCTGTCTGCAGCTGTGCTGGATGGGCCTAAATGTCATGTCTGGTGGACTCATCTTCCTGCTCTCCGCTTTGGTCTTATTCATACATTTACATGAACACAAAGTTGTCTAGAAACCCTCTGAACCCCAAGCAGTTTCAGGGTGTGTCTGCTCCTGTCACATTCTAATCACTATGGCTTCATTTTTCAAAATAATGCATGAGTTTAGCAACTACAGTAAAAATTGGCTGTCTGAATATTTGGACATACAAGGAGACAAGAGCACTGGAAGTAACAGTGGCGTTTTTCTATCCTTCTGTTAAAATATGATTCTAAAGATTACTGCTCAGCTGCTGAAGCCAACTTAGATATATTTTTTTATCTAACATTGTATTTGGAGTTTCAGGGCTCTGAATGCATTCATTTTGGTACAAAGACACCATTAGGTGTAATTATCTCTGCTTTCATTCCTTTAAAAATGCTTTAAAAGTCCAAAGTCTCTGTTTTGAATCAGACAGAAACATTGCTGTTATAACCCAGATCATCAATCTGATAAATAAAACCATTTCATCTTTGAAATTAAATAAATGAATGAATGAACGTTTGGATGAATGAAAAATCTATAATAAAAAAACAAAACAGGAAATCTGTTTTTAAAAAAAGTACATGCTAACACAAAATGTATCACTAATTCACTTTGGTAGTAGCTAAAAAGCCATAAATCATAGCTTCCTGACTGTGACCATGACTTAATAAAACAGAGTAGCCTAAAATATTATCCTGATATCTGGGATATTCACAGAATCCCCTAAAAAAAACCTCTCAGCCGAGTGACTAGCTATCTGATGTAGTCAGTCTGCCGACTAGCAGGGATAATGAGCTGCCTGAGTGTCTGGCTAAAACTACAAGACAGAAGCTTATCTGACCCATGGCCAGTACAGTAGTCATACTGTTCACAGAATTCCCATTTTTGAAATGTCTGACTGCATCAAGACCTCTGCTACCATGAAGCTGCTCCTGAGCTTTTAATAAGTCTTTAAAAAAACAAAAAAAAAACAAAACAGACACGTTGGTAACTGGCAACTAAATGACACTGACTCATTAAGGACAAGATAACTTGACAACTAGGCTGTGATCTGACAACACACTTTGATATGTCCTTGGCAGCAGAGTTATTGCTGCTATAAGGTTGACATATCTTTTCATACTTTTTAGAGTAAAGATGAAACTAACTAGTGGCACAACAACAAGAATGCTAAACTGCTAGTTACCCTCAGTATAGCTCTTGTTTTCTGTTGCCAGTGAGGCTGAACCTTACTTTGATCACTGAATTACCTTTTACAGTTAATCACTTAAAACCATCTGCCCTAGCTTAAGCTGTATAATGGAGACATTTACCTACCTCATTTTATACATATTCTAGAGTCTTGAGAAAGGTCTTCTGTTGGACACCATTGAAACCACAAGTAAAAACTCCTGAGCCCCCATAAGGTCTGCAATCTTTGGTGGTTTAGTGTGGTGGTTCGCCAAGTTATTGTATGAAGCGTGCCCTAGTTATTGTTTTTTCAAATGTATTTTGGCCTTACAGTTTTATAATAAGATTTACAATTTGGGTAAGTCAAAGAGGAACATAACCCCCCCCGAAAGGTCTCTGTTAAAATTTTGATTAAAAAATGAAAATGTCTGGTGCAAACAGTCTGCCTAATTGCGGAAGTAAATGTAAGGTATTACAAAGTATCTTGTAAATGGATAGTATGTGTGTGTTTTTATGTGATTTTTTTTATTTAACTGCACCTCTGAACTCTTTTCTATGGTGGGCAAAAAGCATGAAATTCAGAGAACCGAACAGGACATTGCATCCAGAGACCCACTAACCAAATTCACAAACCAGGGCCTTTCATTACAACAAGTATACAAGGTGTCTTATCATCCATTGACTTCTCCTCACTCTATCTAGCATTAACAGTGGGCTGTCTGTATGTCAGCTGCCCTTTGCCTGACCCAGTCAGTCACCCAGAGGAAGGAGTGATTAGCAGGACTGTAGTGGCAGGAGCCCACCTGCTCTGACTCAATAGGAGCCCTCTCACAGCTAGCTTGCTAGAGTCAACAGAATTTTAATCACATATACAAAGACACACTTGCACAGACAAAGACACATGTACACTCAAAGATGCATAGGTGCACGCAGACACATACACAGAAACACACACATAAGGACAATTATGCACATAGGGCATGCTTCCTCACACGTACTCCCTCACAGACTCTTTTATCCTAGCAGATAGATAGAAAGAGGAAGGAGGCAGAGGAGTGATAAAGGCCCAGACAGCAGTGAAGGGGGGGTGAGAAGGGACGGAGGGAGGAAGGAAGGGAGGAGGAGCGTTTCCTGGAGAGACGTGGTAGGCAGGATATGCAGAAGGAGAAGGAGGAGGAGATGGAGGAGGGGAAACACAGGGGTGGCTTGTTCCAAGCAGAGGTTGTGTCCTTACAGGGGCTCTGTACACGCAAGTGTCAAACAGAGGGGGACAAAACACTGGCTGCCCACTTCCTGATGTACGGTACAGTGGAGAGGAGCACACACACTGTGGAGCACCACCACAAATAGACAGACACGTGGACTGCACAGACAAGCACAAACCCACATGTTCTCATATTCATGCACAAAACACATGCAAATGCAGACATGCAATTACATGCACATGTTCAGTTCTCCTTCCAGGTGGCAGTTTGGATTCAGGTAATGAAATACAATTTCTGTGTTGCAACTTCTATGAAGACAAACCCTGGAGGACTCTACAGTATGTCCTGTGTGTAAGAGGATCTCCCTGTTTCTCCTTCTCAGCCTCTTTTTTTACTGCCAAGCCTGTTTTGTTGACTGCTTTTCTTCAGCCTGCTGCCCCTTCTATCTCTCTGTCTGCACCCTTTCCTTCGCCCTCTTTTTTTTCATCTCCCTCTCTCTCTCTTGGCACAGTCTGGCTTGTCAGGCCTGTAATAGAGCTGCCATTGTTTGATCAGGGAAGCAACAGGAACTGTACCCTGTTAACCCAGCTCTTTCGGTATGTGTGTATATATCAGGAAGGTGCATGTTATTGTGTGTGTGGTAATGTATATAATGTATGGCTGCCGGCTGTGAGTGTGTGCGTGTCTGATAACAATATACATTTCTCTCCAGTGGGAACGCAGACTTTCTTTTGTGTCTAAGTAAGCATGACATTAGGCTTTATGTCGAACAAGTGCCTCTCTTCATTGCTCTTTATGACTACAAACTTCCCCCATGTACTCTTGAAGGATTTGACCCCTAAACATGACCTCTCTTTGCTCCAGGTTTTTCCCAAATGCATGCTCACATACACAGACTTATTCAAAACCGCACTGTAACATTTAATTTTCACACATGCTTTCCTTATCCTGCCCTGTAACCCCTTCTGTAACATTCTCTCTTTCCTTTCTATGCTGTTAATACCCCCATCCCAAATCTCCAAATGCCCCCATCTCAAGTTGCAGGACCTGTCTCTCATGTCTGTGTGTGTGTGAATGCACACGTGTGATGCTCCATTAACTCTTGTGGTGACAGGCCTTTGATGCTGCCACCGCTTCTTAATCCCAACATTGAGGGAGGGGGGCAGGGGGAGAGAGATAGAGAGAGAAAGAGAGCGACAAGTAATGGAGGAAGGGATTGCTGACTGGCTCAGACCTATTCAAGCTCTGGTTAAGGTTCAGTCTTAAGTATTACGTTGAATCTCTGAACTTGAGCTCACACTGAGGAAATGTCAGTCTGCGAGCAGTCAAATGAGAGACCTGTATAATGCATTGTCCGTCTTGATTTTTGATCTTTTGCATGTGTTGCTGCCATCAGCAAATTAGTCTGTTTATCTTTTTACTACAATCATGACAGCAAACAATCAGAAAAATAATCTGCCACAACATTTCAGACTTGACACCACAGATTGATCTATAAAGGTAAGGCTGTTTGCTGCCTTCCTGTCTCCTAGAAATTATGACTGATTAGGATTGATGATCTATACAATAAAACTGCATTCTCAAAAGGAAGGAAGTTTGAATAAGGAGGAGGTTAAGATGGATGGTTTGGAAAAAAGACATTTACCCTGGAGAAATGTTGTGACATGCAAGACCAAAACTCAATACTAGCTTTTATATTTTAACAAAAATTTGTAACTTTAGTAACATTAAAAATGCACTTAATTAAGCTGCAGTGGTATATTTTTTTTCCAATTTAAATCAAATGTTCAAGCCTTGCTACATTGTTAGTTCTTGTTAGTTTAAATTCAACTTGCCCTGCTAGAGCTGAACTTCATGTTGTGGCCCGTTAAACCCTTCCAATTATGTGTAGTTTAGACAGCCCCTACTTTCTACTAAGAGGCTAGTTTAAGGCCTACACTATTTAAGTTTTTGGAATAAAGTACAACCGATATGATGTAGAACCATAGCTGTTAGCCTGATCAAGAAAGATGGCCTAATTAACAAAGAAAACATGTGATATGATAACTGTTTCTTCCTTTGGGTGTCAAGTGATTAACACGATAAGAATGTGTAGTGTGTACCAATATCACCATGGATGTTAAATGGAGAAGGTAGAGGCAGCAAAGTCTATCATCAAATGGGTTCCAACAGACAGATCTGGAATTAATTAAGACATAATAAAATAATGTATTTGAGTTATTGTTTCATCTATAAAAATCTGTAGTTTTATTAATCTTGACTCAACAGTATAAAAATCTGACTGATAGTTTACCATAAATCTTTTGAACCTTAATGAATTTAGATGCTATTTTTTAAATGTTTGTACGTTAGCAACAACTATGCATAAATGTGTAATGTCTATAACAGATTCATCACAGAGCAGTAAGTATTGTCATTCATTGAGTTTGTGATAGATTGAATGTAAATGTCCAAGTTTGGATAAGGATTGTGGGGTGTTGGGTGTGGTGGAGTCATTATTGTAACAAAGACAACTTCTAAAAAGATGCTCTGCAAGCTCTGCACTGTGAGAAGACAGCTCTGACATGTGTTTACCATTTTACCATCACACAGGGGAAGATTTATGACAATCCTCTCAACTTCTAATCAGAAGGGTATTTTTTGTTCTTCTTTTTTAATGTCTATCTTCTGTGAGGAAAGGGGTTGCTTCATTCTTGCCAGGTGGTGTCTGTATGCGCGCGTGTGTGCGCACATGAGTGATGAGGTATTTGGCAATCGGAGAGCAGGTTTAATAATAACTGATATATCCCTGGATGCTTTCAGACCCTGTTCCAGCTGGGAGCGGTCTGTGATGCCTCCAGACCCCAAAGTGAAAGAGAAAAAGATGATAGAGAGAGAGGTTAGGAGAAATGATGAGGAGGGACAGAGACAGAGAATGAAGAAAGTACACAAGATGAGGAAAAGGGAGGGAAGGTGTGAGCTGACATCTGCCTGGCATCCTTTCACCTTGCATGCTCTTTGACCAATCACTCTCCCCCCTCCCTCGTCTTTCATAAAGGAGGAGGGAAAATGACATCGCTCATCCGACAAAGGCAAACGTCCAAACCTCACAAATCCCCCCCGACACCCCTGTCTGACACTTCTTCACTTCTTCGAGGTGCTGTGTATGTGCGTGCAAGTGTGCAAGTGTGTGTGTTATATACTGAGGGTGTATTTTTTTCACAGGCCTCTGGTCTCACACAGAGAGACGTTGAGATGAACCCGGTGCCTCTGCCAGGTTTCTACTCACTGAGAGATATTGAGGCGTCTCACACTCTCTAGCTGGCTGGCTCGGCTGGTTGTGTGTGTGTGTGTGTAAGAGAGAGGAAGAGTGTGTGTATCCACTGGCTAGGGATGCCTGGATACGTCTGACTCTCACACACAACTGAGAGAACAGTATAGAACATTACACACATTGGCATGTCCTTGTGTACTTTGCAGACACACATACACACAGAGCAAAAGGGAGAACCATAACAGCATGGGCTCCAACAGTGCCTCTTTGACAGATTTAAGTAAATAGCAGCAAACAAGAGATTATTTTTGGCAGAGCAGGCTGCGGCCCATTCCAAGAACTAGGGGAGGTCCAATGGGAATGGAGGGGGATGAAATCACATAAACAGATGTGATTAAAGTCAATATCATATGTGTCATTACTCATTCAGACGACGTAGTTCCTTACTTGTCCACACTTATACAAAAACAGGCAGACACAAGAGGCTGGCTATGTTGTCTTTGCTACTTCTCTCTCATTTTGTATCCATCTTTTCCCTGCCATTAATGTTCAAGTTACACTTCTTAACATTTATCCCAAAGAAATTAAAACATTTCTAAGCATAGACTGTATAAAAATTGACAACACATCTCCACTTTCTGCCACTCAACAAAAACGGGAAATCAAAAGCATCAAATACGTAATTACAAAACCAGAAGAAAAATGAAAAGTTCAAAAATCATCAGTAGGACTTCTTCAAATGATAAGAATCATCTGTTGAAAGTTTTAGTTGACATGTTTGTTTGGCCCATGTCTGACATGCTTACATGGAGGAGTAGGGATTATGACCAATACTGCAGCCAGACACCAGGGGGTGGTCAGGTTGTTTTGGCTTCATTTTTGGGGGGCTGTCATCTCATTCATCTTTTCATACAGTCTTTGGATTCTGAGCCTCGACACACTGCAAGGTCTCATCATTTGCGGCATGCACGGAAAGCAGAAAGTCCATAATGCACTCTGACCATTGTGTGTGTGTATGTTATTTTTCTATACACATGCTTAGCATAGCAACTAACCACACTGGAATTCATCATGTTTATATTAATTCAAATATTCAACATGAAGCAGTGAGAAGGGACAGCAGGATCAGTGCAGGATCTGCAGCTGACACAGTCAAGTTGACCCACTATAAGTGGATTTGTAATCCCTGAGTGGATTTAAACTGTGTTTATTGTCGCGATCGTTGTGTGTGTGTGTGTGTGTGTGTGTGTGTGTGTGTGAGTGCTTATTTACGTGTGTCTGCAGTCTGCACAGCTGCATCTGTCTCCTCAATCACTAACTCTTTTGTCCAAATTTTCAATCATGTGCCACTTTCATATTGCAGACTAAAGCACAGTGCTTTAGTGAAAATGCAATGGAATCATGAGTGGCATACAGTAGGTACAATTCAGTGTTTTTTGGTAATACTACACACAAACACACATGTGAAACACACACACACACAAAATCACATGGTGTTCTGGCTGTGCCCTGGAGAGGCTAAGCTGCTTTGGGACTGAGGGGTGCTCTGATACTGTCACCCGTCGATTAATCAGCCATTACCAACACCAGGCTGGGCCAGAGAGTCTATTGCTAACATGGCTCGGCCAAGTACACACTGGTAAGTCCCGGTGTGCAGGGTCACAGGGAGATCAGATCACTGCTAGAGCTGAACGTGCCATGACCCTAAACGTTTCGTTGAGGCGTAAGTCAATTTAGGTAAATCAAATCAAAGTCGAATTAAGTACAGAGGAGTCTGAGTATAATGATAGGTACAGATGGAGCTGCAGGTAACAGTCTAAGCACTTGAGGCTAATGTGCTGGTGTCAAGATGGGTCATGAAGTCACATTACATCCATAAAGAGCCTATTTAAACATGTAGGAACAGTTTATATGGAAGAGTTGCCTACACGTTATCAGTGATAACCTGATTAAGATATTTGAAGATGAAGTGTTACTTTTCAAGAACATATTATGTTGTTACATTTTGAAGGAATATAGTGAGTTATGCTGTTTAATATTTAGGGTGATTCTGACAGCATCCGAGCTGTGTTTAAATGAAGACATATCAAACTCCAATTTGTTAAACTTCTCTTACTTAATATTATGGGTTCCAGGGAAAGCACAACTAAGGCTATGATTTCACAGTTCACTTTAGGAAAGGTAAAGCTACTATATTTCCATAAGCACTCAGCTGCCACACAAGCCAAAGTCTAAAGATCAAGGTGCCGTGAGAGAAATTATATAGGATTTTCCACCGCAGACCACCTTCTAGATTTGCACGGGATGACGTCAATGAGCTTAAATCTGGGAAAAATCTTCTCATGTTTGTTTACTGAAAGGCTCATGGAACATTAAGTTAAGTCAAGACAGGACTGCAGGAAAAAAACAGGTCGAGAAGTGAAAATAGGTTAAAATAAAGTCTAATTCTGTTTGAGGTGCTTCCGGGGTTGTGAAGGAGGACATAATCTAATTAGTTCTATTAAAACTATTTTAGGACCTAAACATGAAATTACTAAGTCTGTGTTAGGATGGTAAGGAGAGAAGAGGCTGAGGGAGATTAATTTAGCAAAGAGTACTTCTGGGTTTGCAGCGATAACATGGGCACAATAATTCATTGCAGGTTTGGGGTCAAAAGGTTAGCGTAGCATGCTATTGCATGAGGTGCTGGTTATTAGTAAATTGAGTCCCATTCACAAATTAACAGAAGTTTTACAGGTACACCCAAAGAAAAAGTAAGATTTCTATTTTACACATGCAATGAAATTGAATTCTGATTACGTGAAATCAATGCCTTTGGGCAGTTTAGGTTTATTTTTAAGTTTGGTGAAAAACACAATAATGATAAAATGTATCTTCACCATCATTATTTCACAGTGTACCAAATTTATGGTGTCTGTGGTGATTCTTTGGCACTGGCACACCAGTAGTGATTCATTTTACGCAGACTTGCAAAAAAGTTGACATAGTGACTGTGACGTCACCCATTGTTTTTGATTTTGAAAGTCTCAAGCTGGGCATTCTAGATGTTGTCATCTTGGTTTATGACTATCACTTATTATACAATGAACTTTGATTTACTAAAACACACTGTGAAAGGGTCAAAGTTCTAAGATAAAAACACACACCCTGTAATAGCAGTAGCCGTGTCAATCATAAGGTTAACGAAACCCTTAAACACACACTGCTTTTTTGTCTATTTTATGCCAATTGGGACCACAGTTTAAAAATAAACATCATGCTGTATTAAAAATAGCAATTGCTACCATAAACTTATGTGATAGTGTTTACTTAGGTAATAAATCAAGTGAAAAGTTGGTTCATTTCCGTCTGACTTTTCTACTTTCCAAACAGATTTCCTTTTTGCAGCCAGTGGTGTCCCCCCCTGCTGGCCTTTAGAAAGAATGCAGGTTTAAAGCAGCATGGCATTGGCCCGGAGGCTGCTGCTTTCAGAAAGCAAGTGAGGTTTATACAAGAAAAATGTATGACAGATGCGATAAAATGGATGCGATGAGCTGGGGTAGTTGGCAGTAGCAATGCAAGTGCCACCCAGACAGAGCCCTCAGGGAAAACATTCTCTGACCCCTCGCTCACACCTCTATGAGTGTGTGTGTACTTGTGTGAGAGAGTGAGAGTGTACATTTATTGGCCCCCTGCTGCCACCTCTGGAGAGGAGCCGTCCAAGTGCTGAGTGACACACGCTGCTTAGTGTCTTAATGGAGAGAGAGGAGGGCCAGCCAAACCACAGCCTTTAGACTGGGATCTCACAGCCTGTAATTATGGAGAGATGTTAAAGTCGCTGGGTGAGTGTGTGTTTGTGTGTGTGTATGAGAAAGAGGGAAAACTGAAGTTGCAGAAAGATATCAAGACATGCTGCAATCCTTGTATACATACTAACCATTATATGCCAGGTGTGTATGTGTGCGAGTGGACAGATCTTCTTCTGTCATGTGTGTGTACATGTGATTTTTGCTAAGCGGTGTATATAAGTGCCATGTGTCTCCTGCTGCTCCAGCTGTGGCCATACTCTCTCTCTCCCTCTCTCTCACACACACACTCGCACAGACAGACACACACACACATACAAAAGAAATGAAAGTTGTTTGGAACTGGAGCTGCGTTCAATTAGGGTAACCACATATTTACAAACAGTGGGGGGAAAGCTGCCTCCCTGTGACTCATCAGCCAAGCGGCACACTTGCACTTTTGACTCCGGGCCTGCCTCTCCCAACTGCACAGCTAAAAGCGAGGGAGGGAAAGAACAGAAGGATGGAGGGAGATGACAGGGTGTGGACAGAATGAAAAACACACACATGCATGCTGGCTGTACATGTGTGAGCAACCGCATAAACAAATACATATGTGTGCATACAAACACTTGCGCAAATTAAATGAGCTCATTTAAACTCCTGTGGTGTGAACAAAAGCACACAAATCCACACAGAACCTGCCTACTTTAAGAAAATGACTGATAGCCTCAAATACAAAAACATGAATTCTGGTAGAAAAAGGCTGCTTTTAGAACAAAATGTTGCCAATTTACAAATTGGATTCTTACTATTTTACATTTCTGAATAATGTACGTGATAACATTTTTACAGTAGTCTGGCTGACGATTTCTAGTGACAGGTCCCCCTGTAGCCTGCCCAGAAATCAATGTGCCTATATTACTGGCAGGAAAAGGGACAGCCTTTTTGCACACATGGGGCCACTGTGTAGTGTTTTTTCTGCTTAACACGTAAACTACCTCAGTTTTTTGTGTGCACACAGTGAGCGTCCATGTCACACAGATGTACCCCTTCCTGTGCCTAAGGGCTGTTGTCAAAAGCTACTAATGTGCATGTGGCAAACATGAGAGCACATCAAAGCACAGAGACCAACACTGCAAAAACCCTGGCCTTGTTTTTTCTCTTCGGCTGTCAGCGCCTTGAGAGAGAGCAAACGGAGGCACAAGGCCTTAAGTGTGAGTGCTGTTTGTCTAGACTTGACCTTGGTGTGTGTGTGTGTCCACGAGCATGCGTGTGTGCATGCATCTGTGTTGTGAACCACATCAAAGAACGACGGAGTGGCTCAGTTGTTATGACCTCTGACCCTGGCATGCTCCGAGACAGAGGGAGGTTGGCGGAGGAGGAGAAAAAGACACAGTCACATATACCCACACACACACACCACACACAAGAAAATGGGTGGGATACACACTACAGCCTCTAAATTTACAACAGCTAGAAAAACAACCACGGATAGAGACATAGCAATTTGTCTTGTTAGCTTTTATAGGGACCTGTGTGCAGGCGCACACAAATAAATCACACGTACACATACATGCACACGCACTTAAACGTTCAAATAGACATTCCTGTTTCTTCTTTCTCTGTGCATCTTCTTCTGTTGTGCAGCTCGTTCTTCATCCTGTCGAACCTGTCCTGACTGTCTGTATTGCAGTGTTTTCTTGATTTAATCAATTGCATATGTTCAAAATGTTTCTCATTTGACTTTGGTATGAACAAGGAGGACAAATCGAAGAGTTTCTTGGCCCTTTGGATGAGCACTTTATCTCGCTCTCTTTTCATCATTTGTGCTTGAATTCTTCAAAGGTGATCTCTCCTCTACATCTTCTCTGCATTTATTTTTAGCCAACAGCGGATATAACCTAAGTCCTTGACAAAACATCAAATACTGGTTTAGCATGTGTGTGCATGGCTTATGAGTCATTGGATCAGTGTATGTGTGAGTGTGTTTTAACATGTTTGTCCAACCTGCACTAAATGACTCATACACTCTGCGTGTATCCGCACAAGCGCATGTGTATACGTGTGTGTATTTTTTATGTGTGTGTCACAGCTGTAATAACTTACAGCTCCCTGCATTTCAGCTATGCTGTCACGGTCTATTATAATGTCCCTTCCATATATACACGCAGACACACACATACACTAATGAAAACATTTCTGAATAACACTCATTTGAGAACAAGAATATCCTAGTTGAGTAATCAAGGTGGTGGAGAACTGCTTTAAAAGATACCTTAACTTTGTCTCTGATCACAACAGTCGGCTACAGTTACAAAAATTCTGCAGGTGTTGACAGCATATCTAACACATGTATATCTAATCTAAGTGTGCACTATATATATATATATATATATATATATATATATATACTGATGCACATATATGACTGCAAGTTCGTGTGTCTTTGTGTGTATATAAAGCAACCCTTGACAGCCATTGGGGGCGGTGGTGGTGCGGCCGGTGTGTTTGCCTTGGCAGCGATTCAGCATTCCACATTCCTCTGTGATATTCAGTACTGTGACCTCAGGAAACCCGCCCTGCAAAGAAGCTCTCGCTCTTTCTCCTACGTTCCTCCTCTCTCTTTGCAGCCTCTCTTTCTTTCTCTCTCTTGCCACCTCCCCACTTCTCTCTCTGTCTCTCACTTTCACTCCCTTTCTCTCAGTCATTAACTCCGCCCTCGTTTCATATCTGAACTTGGGAAATCATCCGTCAACCACTCAACCCCCCACCTTTGGTTTATTTTTCCTCCTTCCTTCTCTCTAAAAGTTTCTCCTAAACGTCCCCCTTTTTTTCTGACAGAGGTCCCCTGATGAGGCACCTTTCTCAGTGCTCCAAGTCTGAACACACATCTCACTGCTGTCACTGAGAATTCACAACACTTCAACACGATCCTGGTCACTCAATGCATCACTCAGATGCATATTTCTCCTTTATTAGGAGCTACTTCTACATCCACAGTACAGCCAGGCCAGCAGTTATTCCAGTATCCCACACTCTCTTTCCTTCTTTCTCTCTTTCTCAAGACTTTTAACACTGCCATTCGCATTCACATATGCAGAGGAATATACAACAATAAAGGGTGTCATTTATATTGCATGTTATAAGACTTCAGTGCTAAGAATGTGCAAAGACTGGTTGTTGACTGGTTTCCTAATCACTCCTATAACAAACTTTCTATCTATCTTTTTCTTTCAACAGAATCCTTCTCTGACTCCTCCTCCTTTTCTTTCAGGCCACACCCACATGCCCAGAGAGACATTTCACCTGAGATGACCCTACGCCCGGGGCAAGGCGGTTCCTCCTCCCTCCCTCCTTCCCTCCCTGCTTGCCTCCCTCCTTCCTCCCCCTCTCAGCTTGGGCTGTAAACTACTACACATACTTAAAACACATGGCCGCCACACCTGCCACTGAGAGGCAGAAGGCAGAGAGAAGACAAAGAAAAAAGAAAGAGACTGGCTCTGAACAGTAATATGCTGAAGAAAGTCAGAAAAAGAAAGACATCAAGAGGGTTTTGGAGGCCTAACCAAACCTATAACTGCACTGTAAAAATAAACAAAATATTTCTAAGGCTTTATATTCACTTTCTTTAAGCAATAAAGTAAAGTAAGTCTACTGGTAAGAAATAAAAGCTATAAAACTGAGGTATGAGTCAAAGTCATATAAAAGCTCAATGAAATACACATGAAGTACACAAGCCAAACTCCACAAGAAACATAAAAGTAAGATAACTATTGTACAGTAACACCCCTTTCCCTCTATCCAGTGAGGCCTCCCCATGTCATAATGTAGCTATCCTCCGTGTGCAGAGTGTGCACTGTGTGGCTGACCCACATACAGTAGAGCGGAGCGGAGCTGGGGTGAACTGAGGTAAAGGGTGGAGCCGCCAGTCAACCCTCTTATGTCCCTATCACCGTGACACTTTCCTCTATCTCAAGTGTATCTTTATATGGCCTGAGTGTGCAGCAACAGCCCTGTAAACTGCAGAAGCCATAAAAATAAGCACAGGAGAGAAAGCAAAACAGATAAAATAATGATTCTGACTTACATAAAATTATTTTGGGCCTGTTTGTGTGTGCAGAGATAAAGACAGTATGCATTTAATCTATCCTACATAAACATGGCCATAAGGTCGTACACAGATGCTCAGTCCATCAAGAAAAACAAACAGATAAAAGTGCATCTGCAGGGTAAGGTCAAACATGTTTATGTGTGATGCACATGTTGCCATATGTGTATGCATTATGTAAAGTACATTGTTTTGAAGCGTTTGCAATAATTGTTTTCTGGCAGTTTTGAAACTTTGTGTGCATACAAATATCAAAGAAAAATGAAAACATGCATATGTATGGTTGTGGTCGGGTTGTGTGTGTATGTGCATATGCATATGTGTGTTTGCAAGACTATGAGTGAGCGTATGTGTGTGTTTCGGATTAAGAGCTTCACCCCTGGACCTCGAAATTAGATAGGGGATTAGCGGGACACATCCGCCACCTGGTATTTTAAGCCCCGCAATTACAACAACAACTTTTAATCAACAACAGCCACACATGTGTCACATACAGTCAGAACTCAGCAAATCATTCATCTTCTTCCTCATCCTTCCCTCTCTCTCTCAGGCTGTCATTGGGCTGACGCCGCAATAACACCAGGCCACATAAAGGGCAGCTGTATGCTAGTTTTTAGGCTGATCATGACCCACTGTATTAATAAGGATCAGCCTAGATTGGGACGTATTAGCACGGTGCACTAGGCAAGGATTTAGCTTCCAGAGTGACTTTTACTTGGCACAAGACGAGGAGATAGGATGTGAAGCAGTTGGCGCTAGGCTAGGAGGTAGCATCCCATTAGCACCTGCACAAGGCATTTACCATCCAAAGCGCATGCCGCTACACTGGAAGCTACTAGTGATGTGATACCGCATTGATCCACTGTAAAAATTCTTTACTGCAGTTGCCATGCTCGGGGGGGTCAGAGGTCAGGATTGGTTACTCAGTAGCACCTCTGGAGCTGGTAGAGACTCAGTGTCTTGTTCAAGGCCAGTTTGACAGGGTAGGTACGTGCTGATCAGGAAGCCACTCTGCTGTTGTTCAAATCCCAGTGCCAATAGCTAAATATTGAGTTAAGAGTTTTTTTTAAAACTTAATGTCAACGTATAAAGTGTCCTGCTGTGACCTGCAGACCCACCAGCTTAGAGAAGTGTTCGACCACCACCTGGAAAAAAAAGTTAATTCTTGAAAGCTGTTGGCTTTTGATACCAAATTGATTTTTTTTATGGTGTTAATCAAGGTAGGGTTTCCTTATGTCACTTTTCAGAGAGCTTTGTTTAACGTAAATAATAGTTACATTTTGCACAAAATATCTAACACATTTTTATATGCAAATTGATATTTTGGTTTCTTAACTTTCAGATGGTTCATACCATTTTTTGAGGCACCTTTTGCCCATGTGTTATGCTCCTTCTCTGCCCACTAGCCCTGCAAAGACAGGGGGCAGATTGTGATGCAATACAACGAAAAAACATGTTCTACTGAATGCATCTACACAGATATCTGTAGACTCCAAGGCTCTTGTTGTCCTAAGGAGACTGTCATGGTGAGTGATGGGGGACTTCAGTTTGTATGGATATGTTGCACCAAAGACATAAAAAGCAGCAAGGGCAACCAAACTCTTGACAATTCTGCTCCATTTCATGGCCAGTGCGCAGGAGGGAGAAAGACACAGCAGGCTAGCAACCAAACTAAACACAAACAGCAGCCAGGCACCATGAAAGGAAAAGAAATCATGTTCTTTTTCATGCACACCTCCAGATGGGCACGGTAATATGCATATACAAAGTCCCCCTGTGGTTAAGAGGCAGTTTAGACCACAAATGTGGAAAGTAAGAATTATTCTATATACCATGATTCATCACCAACCTGCCAAAAACCCATAGATTTATCTGCAATTTGAAGAAAACACACTTTCCAAACCTCATCACATGTAATACAGAAATGTACTCTTGATTCTGAGGAAATGTGATTCAGACTGCATTGGAGAAAGAAGAAATGATTTAAAAAGAAAACTATTTTAAACCAAAGCGGAGGAAAGGCCAAAATAAAACCCCAATCAAATGAAAACAAAGGAGGGAACAAAGAGAAAGGGAGCACAGCTCTGCATTTTTTCTTTATTAACAAGCAACGTTTTCATCCAAGATCTGAGATAGCAATCTACCACAAATTAGGACCAGATTTCTCTAATTGACCATCATGTTGCTTTTAAAGATGAAGTGCCACCTTGATTTACCACTACTTTCTAAGAAGGTGACAGTAAAAGAAGGCCAAACAGAAAACAGTATAGAGCGGAACAGAATGATTAGACTGGAAGAAAAATTGAACAAGACGAACAGACAAAGCTAAAGAGAGAATTTGAGAGTGAGAGGGAAACAGAGACCGAGTGAATAGAAGAGGAGGGTAATTGCAGGAAAGGGGGCTCATTAGTCCGTCACTATCCTCAATCTAACCCCCAATTTCAGGTCAAGAGGAACACAGCGAGAGACTAGAGGAAAAAAAAGAAAAAAACAACGATGTAGCAACTAAATAATACTCCATCTCCTGTTTATAGAGTCTCAAATAATGTACTCTAAAACTTTACTCTGTCTCTTCAACTTTCTACCTCTGGCCTCTTTACTCTGGCTGGCAGCGCTGTGAGTGCACACTGCCGCCAGCACCGTCATGGATCACACACCATATCTCCTTACACACCTCGCATGACGAATCCACTGTCTCCCTGCCACAGGCTGAACTCACTTAGGAGTTAGGAAGAAACACTAACTTTGTCCTCATAAAGGGAAGAGGTATAAAAAAAAGAGAGGTAAAGGAGAGGTTAAACATGGATGAGACCTATCATGGCAACACAATGCAAATTTGGGACTAAACTGTATATAAATCCCTCTTCAAACTTTTTTTGTTAATCTGAACCCAAGCTCAGGGAAACTGCACACTGCTACTTTCATCAAGTGGGGACCTACTGCAGCAGTGATTGGCCCATGACCAATTACGGATACTGACTCATACTTTAAGAAAGCAGGGTGATGAGATATCCATTCCTTCCCTGCAGAGTCAATGTGTTGCCTTACCCACCCTCTGTGCAGTTAAAATCTGGAATGTATTGTACAGAAGACTTTTGTCAGAGTCTCCGTCTGTTGTCGGAAGACTGCATTTTGGAGGGCTGTATTTACTTTTCATTAGAAAATAAAGCTGGGTGCACCATGGCAGCCTGCTACCCATTTATGACTGTAATGCAAACTCTCTATGGAGGTTTCAAACATAAGAGCTGTGCGCTAAAGAGAATCAGAAGCTCTCTGCTCTCACTATGTACAGCTTCCACCTAGTGCTGATTTTTGCAAATTTGTTTGGTACTATTTTTGGCAAAATGTCCATTTCCAGGGCAGGATAAATTGGAAAGTCACAGTGTGAAGATGCTCTAAGTCAGCAGCACCCTGCAGCTCCGGTCTCCCATGTTCACTGTGCCACAGCAGGAAAGCCCAGCTGGAGAAAACTGAAGCAAAGATGAGTGCAATGGATTTTAACTGAACCAGTCTACCAAGGGACTACCAGGTTATAGCTTTGTGTGTAAGTAAGTAAAAGTGGGTGGGAGCGTGTCTGGCGTCCAAGTGCCAGTCAAGACAATGAGATAATGTGACAAAAGTGTTGCAGAATGACAATAGTATCCAAAGAATTCCAAAGAAAGCGAAAATAAATACAACCACTTAACAACTGTATCTGTATCACATTCCCATTATCATCACATTAATTATAAAGGCTCTGTGCGACACCTGCTTTGTTTGCATTAAACAGGGGGAAGCAGGCAATATACATTCCCTTGTACACAGGAAGCCTTATACAAAACCATACTGTGGAGGAAAAAAGTCCTGTGCAGAAAAAACACTCTAAAACAA
Organism: Hypoplectrus providencianus; assembly: GCA_028566105.1. Taxonomy (NCBI): domain Eukaryota; kingdom Metazoa; phylum Chordata; class Actinopteri; order Perciformes; family Serranidae; genus Hypoplectrus; species Hypoplectrus providencianus. Next base: position 22,288,340 of record JAOWBC010001255.1, on the reverse strand, counting down.
TAACCCCTCATGAATGAATTTCATTTCTCGTTCACATTGTCGGTTTTGCTGATGGTATTGAGCATCAGTCATAAAACCATATTGCCTCAACAGATGCACAGGGCTGTACACATCATAATCATGCATTTAAATATCATATGCGTTTTGGCAAGACATCCAGAGCCAAATGTGCTCAGCTGAATATTTACACACCACAGGAGAAAGGCATTGTTCAAAAAACATATACACTCATATATTATACATTGAAAACGCATATCTATGCCGTCTTTCTCCCTCTCATTCTCTTGTCGCTCTCTCTCTCCTGTGTTCTCTCATGTGGGAGGCAGCACTGGGCACCCAGCCATGCCACATCAATATGCGTACTGGTGAAACGCTTCCCCTGCTTCCCCCGTGATGCTTTTGCTGAGGCCTGCAGCAGTGGAAGTGGTGGCTAATGTCACCGGATATGGCAGGTCATGTTAGCTGGTAGTTAGTTAACAGAGGTTAGCGAGCTAGCACTCCCTACGCAGCTGAGGCAGGCCTTGCCGTAGAAACCTGCCGCGACAACAGCCCATTGACGCAGAAAACGCCAGCCAGTGCCACCCTGGAGGCACCTTGGATCCTACCCAGGCAAGGTTCCCTAAGAGCCTTGGTTGCCATGGTGCCAGCCAAATTTGGGTCCAATAAACGTGAGGGGAACAGGCGGTGGGCAAAGGAGGGGGACTTTGGGGTGACAAGCGAGAGGATAGAGAGAAGGAAAAGGGGGGTTCCCGAGTGCTATGGCAACCTTAAAAATCAATCCTGTGGTTTTTAAGGAGTCACATAAAAAAGGCCCGTTTGAATAAAGAAATATCAGTGGAAGATCATTAAAATAACATCATTGATAACCCATAAAAAGACAGGCAGCAACAGAGAAATTGAGAGTGTGTGTGTGTGCTGGATGCTGCAGATAACCTACACAAAGGCTTTTAAAAGAGTCTCTTGGCAACATGATTGACAATATTAATTTATACGTCTTCTACTACTTGGAAGTTGAATGTGAATAGTATGAAGCTCAGCTCACAGATGCACATCTCATATCTTCCTCCACAAGGCCATTGCTATAAACAAGATGTGCTCTTAAAAAAGGCAAGTTAAAAAGGTGTAAGAATTGTTAACAGTGTTGCACAATAAAACATAAGATGAACTAAAGCTTTTAAAAGACACCACTTTGTCTTGGCCTCTCTGCCCTGCACTTCCAGATGTAATCTCAGAATTCACTAAGTAGCTGAAGGTGACTAACCCTGATCCTTAGATTCATTTATTCATCCTGTCTTAATTAAAAAGTTTGCACTCCATAAACGCACAAAAGGACTTTATAGAACTTAGTGTACACCTGGCCGTCTTGGCCGAACAGCTGAGCTAAAGCAGAGAACGATGTACGGCACCTTGCTGTGGCCGGTTCACCGCAGTGTCCCTGAGACCCCAAGACTCTGCTCCTTCCAAACTCTCTCGCTCTCTCTCTCTCTCTCTCTCGTAAAAAAAGACCTGCTGCTTGGCTCATAACACTGTAAATCATGCAAAATAGAGCATAGCACTCGGTCTGGAAAAAATAACCATGTATAATGAGCAGACGGAGACATATGCACATATGCACTCTCTCACACACATGCACGTCTGTGCGTACACGCACATAAGCCTTGCCAAAAGCACACCACCCCCTACACTGCTTTGTACTACACACACAAACACATACTGTCATTGGCCTATCCCACAATTCGAACCCCCCAAAACACAGTCCTTTCCTGAATTCATGCTGGTGATAAACAAAAACACACTATCTCTACCCCCACCTTACCCCACTCGTTAAGACTGTGTCCACCTCCCACCTGCTCTGCACCCCCTCCAAACTCCTACAAACATGAACGGACGCGCACACACACTAACGCCATTCCACTCCAAACTCATCCTGTTATCTAAACAAGCGCCGTCCTCTCGTCAGCGTCAGTGGGTTCCTTTCTCTGTCTCCTCAGAGAAAAGAGAGACTCTCCTGTTCACAGATGAATGGAGTCTTTTGATGAAGCGCCGAGCCTTGTTTACTGCCACTCCATTTATTTACCGGCCTGTTTTTCAAGTCGTCATTGAGGGACACTCTACCAAACACCCCCCGCGTTCCTCACCCCCTCAACCTCACCCACAACCCCCCCTCATCTCATCCTCTACTTAACTACACCCCCATCCCCTAAACACACATACACATATACACACTACCCCCCCACTCTCAATCCCATGTCGTTCCCTATCCCGTTTCATCCTGCTTTCTTCTTTCCGTCTAGTGTCCTAGATCTGTGTCCAAACTGATTTGAAGCTTACTCGCTTACACAGACGCATGCCAAATTTGATTCTCTGCATTCTGTTGTGCTTCTCAGCTAGCTCGCTCATTCACCCCCCACCCCACTTTCTGTCTTTTCTAAACTGCTCTCCTTCTCACGGTGTAACAAACACCAAACGATGCCCCTCATGAAGGTTGTCTCTAAGAAGAGCGAGAGGCCTGCTGTGGAACAGCTGAAAAACAACATATGAAATCTGGTTTTAAAAAACAGTAAGCGAGTAAAATATTTCGACCAGAAAAAGTCGTGACCAAATATCTCATTTGGTAAAGACAATACATTTACACGAAAGCAATAAAGAAACTCAACTGCAATGAAGCCTCACAGCCCATATGATGATGTTTCAACTGAAAAAAATTAAAATAAAAAAAATAAAAACATCCCATGATACCATGTGAATGTAAAGATATACTGTTAAAAAGGCACATAATATGAAGATATGAAGAAGATGAAGCCAAAAAATATATTTGCATAACAAATGAAGAAACATCATAGGATAAAAGAAAAATCTCACAGTCAAGGCTCACAGCCCATGATGGCCTGCTTTCATGAAAAAAGTATAATGGTCCTATTGAGCACTAAAATGTTTGTGCTTACAAGTTATTATACATTTTTCTGTTGCAGCAAACAGGAGTCCAGGGTGCTAATGAGGCTAGGGGAGGGCATTCATTTGAACCCTAAAGAGGAATAAAAGAAAAGGGGAACAAGTGAAAGAAAGAAAAGAAAAGAGAAGAAAGCGAGGATCAGAGGGAGGAGGTTGGCAGGGACTGTGTATGAAAATTTGGCGTCTTCCATACAGAGATAGCATCGTGCCAAAAACGACCGACGACACAACTCCTCTCAACTCCTCTCACTTTCTGAACATCAGCGTTAAACTCGCCCACATAATCATTTCTTTATTCCTCAACCCACATGTGCATAATAAAATTAAATAGAGGTAATTTTATTTTATTTATAAATTTGCATTGACATACTTGCCTTTTATTCAAAAACTCAGGAGTATTTTTTCTTACAGGAACAAAATTGTCCATGGGAATAAACGAGAAAAAAAACAACAAAAAGAAAAGTAATGACGCTTTGGATTCAAAATTTAGTATTGTGACTATCATGGCTGTGTGGCGCTGAATAGCGTTGTTAGCCAGACTTAGCAGCTGATGCCAGGGCCTCGCTGTGAGTGCAGCCCGGTGAATAAGGCATGTTCCCTGGCTCTCTCTCTTTTCTGGCTGGCCTGCCTGACAGTGAGCATTGGCCACTGCACTCCCTTACTGCTCCTTCTCCTCCTCCTCCTCCTCTCTGTCTCTCTGAGGTCGGGAAACCCTCCTGAGTGGGTATATGGTTTTTGGGGACAGACACATTTCATGGTTGGCGCCGCTACAAAAGCCTGAAAAGAGACCCGGCACTGGGAAGACACAGTATTAATACAGACAATACCACCCCCTCGCTGCTTCTGACTCTCTATTTTCTCAATAACCTCTTTCTTTTCTTTTCTTCTCCTCTATTCTTTTCCCTTCTTTCGCCACGTTTTTTTTTTTTTTTTTTTTTTGCTCTCTAGGTTTTTATTTCCAAATAAAAAACGTTAAAAAAAGCCCACTCAGCTCAAGTAAAGAATGCAGTTTTTATCACTGTGTGCTCAACTTAGCCTACACCCATTTTTATTTGACAATCGTTAATGTGTTTTAATGTGTAATTAAATCTCAACAGTAGGTATTAGACTGTGTTCAGTAGCATGTGAAAACACCCTTTTCTTTCTTTTCAACAAAATTAGAAATGGCTTAACATTTATATGAATAGTATTACATGGATCACATAACAATAAATAACATTATTCATATATATATATATATATATATATATATATGTGTGTGTGTATAGTTATATTATATAAAAAAGATAAATGTCTTAGATGACCAGAATATATTTCGATAAAATTATTTTAGCAGATCATATTAGGGCCCAGTTAAAGATTAATATAATTAAAAAAAACATTTGCAAACTTTATATCTGATACTGATAAATTTTCTATTTTTGTGCTTTCAAAATAATAATAAAAAACAACCTGTGTTGCCTTTACAATGGAGAGCTTCACCTGAGGAGAAATGTAAAAAAATCTGACAACTCGAATAATTCAAAAAGAAAGAGGGGATCAGAGGAAAAAAATTGATGAAAGAGCCAAAACAGCAAAGTGCCTCATTTGTTTCATGATGGCCTCCCGATTTCACTGGAATAATCTGTTTACCTCATATCTCCCAACGCTAAAACTCCACTCACAAAAGAAAACAGATCGGGTAAACCAGACATTTTCAGGGGTTTTACTCTCTCCCGAGTCAGACACAGCCAAAGAAATTGAGGCTTATGATTGTTATGTAAAAACCATAAAAAGCAGGGAGCAGGAGTTTCTAGGACAAAAGCACTGTATCACGGAGCATGCCAGTTTTTACTGGTCAATTTAATGGGAGACCAAACATAACAACATTGTCTTTGACTCGCCTTTCTCATGTTTTTTTTTATTATTTTCCCTGGAGTCTGCTTGTGTCATCATGGTCTCATGAGATAAATGCAGACCCTGCGGTTTTGGACTGATGTATGTATGTCTGTGACACCCCAATGTGAGCCTTGCGTCTGTGTGTGTATGTATGTGTGTGCGTGTGCGTGTGTGCATGTTTTGGAGCGAGCGAGCACACAACAGGGCTTTGGCTAGCCCAATACCATTAGCTATCCAAATACACAGACTTTTTTCAGAAGCCAAGAATAGTGTGAGAAGACTCCCTCTCACTCTCTCTCTCTAATGTGACGGGGCTCTCCCTCTATCTTAACCCTTCAGATTTGATATGTAGCCACCTCGACGTGGCCCTGACGCCAGACAGAAAGACAGAGAATAGCAAAAGGAGACGCAGGCCCGGCGAATCGAGCGCCATCAGTGAACAGTCACTGATGCCAAAGCCGCTCTGCATGTGGAAAGCTTTTCTTAGCCGGTGTGGGCCCTGTTCCCACCACACACAATACAAAAGCCTCAAACCTGACTGACTCCCTCAGTGTCGAGATTTCATTTAATCAAAACTCAATGCTTACTTCACCGCCGAGGGTCATCCTAAGATGTGCACACACACAGACACAAACAAAAACACTTACACACAAGGACAGTCCACTCAACCCTTGTGATGTCATGGGAGCCGGAGAAGAGATCCAGGAAGTAATTAAGAACAGATTATTTTCACAGGAAAAAAAAGAAAAGAAATACTGAGCCACGGAGCAGTGGGAACCTGTGGAATCCATCAGAGAATCCTGTCAACTTTTAACACGTTGCAAGCCATTCATCATGTCAGCCATGACTGTCAGGATGCTTCTCTTTTTCTCTCTATCATTCTCCCTTTCCTATTTCTATCCCCTCCTTTTTTCATTCTTTTTTCCCTCCATAAATCCAGAATACTCTGGGAGTTTTCCTCAGTGATGAACAAAAGTTGGGTTTTTATTTGTGAATCCTTCCTGTGGTCAGTGAGTTGGCCAGGGGGCTGGCTGCAGCGCTAGGGTTTCTCTGGGCTTTCTCACAGCGCCGTCCAAGGCATGACTATTGCTATAGCGAGAGGGAGGCGGGATCTGGCACCGTAGAGCGTAGAGTGTGGAGCGGTCATGGCAGAAATGGCACGGCGAGCACATTTCACACCTCCCTCGGAGTGACTGCAAATTTCCTGTACTGCACTTTTGATTGGAAACACATTTGAAACATCTTTTCATGATCACACTTACCGCGTACAAAAGAAAGAAAAGTAAAAAAAAAAAAAAGAAAAAAAAAGAAAAAGAAAGCAGTAAGAATGAGGTCCAAAAAATGACTAAGTGCACTGAGCTAACTTTGGACCTCACAAATGTTTTTTTCTTCTTTTTTTTTAATCTTCTATTTTTCCAACTTTGAATAAATCAGAAATGTGCTGAGTTTAAGCTAAAACAGCACAAAGGTTATAAATCAAAATAGTCCGCTGAACACATTCAGCAGCTAAATGATTTCACTTGTACAGATGGTGTTCAAGTGGACTGACCTAAGAAGTAAGCAGCAGTCAGACTGACAAAAGTGAGAATTATACATAAAATAGTTCCGTGAACTAATCCTATCCCACACACTTCATTCATGGGTTTTCAAAGGGACCCTGCCAGCATGTGGCTCCGGCAAACCTTTGGCTCTTTCACACCACTATCTTCATTTTAATACCAGTCACTCACTATCGCCATTATGATACCAGTTAATCACTCTTAATAAAACACTAAAAATAATTCACTACTCACTGCACTACACAACAACCACTCTGCCCCTCTTCTCCATTCTCTGCCAGCATTTCAGTTACAGTGTTCAAAGACACATTGCTCTGTCTGGTTTGTTGCCCTTTATCTGTGGTGCCTGAAAAACAGGGGGAGATGGTTGTGTATTGTGGCAGCACGATTTGTTCTGTTACGGCTGCAGTGTGTTATGCTCCGTAACAGAGAGGATCTCAAAGGCTGGCTGGCTGCAGAACAGCCTGAGAAAGCCTGACGGCAAGCCCAGAGATTCCCTGTGGCAGCTTTTGCCACTCTGTCATAAACAAAACACAAGACGTCTTTCTCTTCTTCCCACACCAACGGGGCTCGGGCGCTGCCAAACAGAACAATCACTATCGCAGCCTCTTCTCCTTTCCAACGCGCTCTCTCTCCCTCTCTCTCTCTCTGTGTCTCCTACAATATAAACAAAAGAGATCAGCAGAGGCTTTACCTCTGTGAGAGCCACAATGAGGGCGATGTTTAAGGAGACAAAACAAAAGTGTGCACGGGATCAAAGAGGAGCGAGGAAGACAGAGATGCTAAAGACCGACAAAACGCAAACCAAACAAAAACAAACAATGAGCACATCTTGTCATTCATTGTGCGACTGAGGCAAAAAATGTAACCGCTCATCACTTTAACAGATAAATGTGACAGATAAATGCATGCCTTTGTGTCTGTTTGCTCATAAATACGCATTTACAACTTAAAAGTGATAGAGAGCCAAGAGCCAAGGCGGTGGTGACCTTATGGCAGGGTTGCAGACAGTGTTTTGCCCTTTGTCTTTCCCTCTGCTCCTCTCTCTCCATCTGAAGACCCCAAAGTGTCTCGGCAACCAGGACTTAAACTGAGCACGGGCTCTTTGGAGGCAGATAAAAGTACAGAGGCACACTGTGTGGGCCAGATAAGATAAGAGAGAGAACACAGTAAATCCACATTATGAATGGACAGCACACTGGGCAGCCCCTCCAAGAAGCCATGTGTTTTACTGTACCGCTGTAAACCAAAGTACAGTAGCACAGAGCGCACAGTGACAAACTGAGTACTGGAAAGCCAATGATGTCAAAGGACGTAAAAAAAAAATCTGTAAATAATCAGTCAAAGTAAATGTAAAAAATGTGTAGATATGTTTTTCTATTTTTTCACTGCACTCATTCCTCCCTTAATGATATATTAACAATTATAGCAACCATAATTTAATTTTTTTTTTTATTATTATTATTTTGAAATAGCCTTACTGTCACTTTAATGGTACATTTGCAGTGTAAATAAAAAAAAATACTTCCTTCAGTGAACTGTTATGATTCAGCATCAAGCTTGAAAGTGAAAATATTAGTCCTCTTTAATTATGGTCTGAAAATGAGGTCTTATGAAACTGACACACACACACACCACACACACACACACACACACACACACACACACACACACACACACACACATATATATATATGCATATATAATATATAATACTGTAATTGTATTCATATTAAATCTGGACCTAAACTTAAAGAATTTCGCTTGTTGTTGGTTCAGATTTAGGTTTATTATTTTATTAACATTTTTTTCCTGTGCAAGATTTGAAAGAAAAAAAAATAATTTGTTGAAGTCTGGAAATATAATTTACAAGGCAAATAGAGTGCTTTACATTTCAAAATAAACTGTGCAAAAAGCTCTAAATCCCCAAACATGACTGTGTGACCTGAAATAAGGTAATCCACAAAGCACTATTCATTTTGCAGCACTGTCTCAGTTCTAGTGAAATAACAAAGAAATGTAAATCAATTAAATCAAACAAAAATATGCTGAAGAAAAATTATTATTCTAAGAAAAATATATAACAGAAAGATTTACTCAGTCAACGTCAGGACTGCCCGCTACCTACGGTTTATCACCGCCACAGACAGACCAACAAGCTGAAGCTGCTGCCAGGGTTTGGCTCAGGCCGTGTGAGGTGTTTGGCCTGGACCGAGATTTTGTGTGTGTGTCAGAGAGAGAGAGAGGGAGAGAGAGAGACACTAAGGGGTGGCTGTGATAGCATTTGGCTACACTCACATTAGCGGCTCCATAAGAGTTTTGCCTAAGCAGAGTGAGTGTGTGTTTTTGGGCAGTGAGTGGGATATGCTGTATATAAATATATACGTGTGCATCTGTGTGTGCGTGAAGCTGGTTGAGTCACTGTTTGAAATTTCCAGAAAATTCCAGCTGAGATAATATTAGGTCATGAGCGTGTGTTTGTGTGTATACGAGGCCAGCAAATTGTGAAGTAGTGTGTATTCGAAGGATTTGGCTGTGAAATGTGTTTCGTGTGTGTGCATGTGTGTGTGTGGTTGCTGTGACAGTGTTTTTTTTTTGCAATGTGGGGAAAAAACTACAACACAGCCAGTGTTTTTGGCCGTGTGTGTAGAGTACGCGCACTGGAGGCTACAGCGATGTTTGGCCGAGTGTGAGAGTGTGTATCCATGATGGTGGCTGAGATACAACAATGTTTGGCTGTATTAAACTGTATCTATGATAGTCCTTGGCCTGGTGTGTGTGCTGTGTGGGTGTGTGTACGCAATCGTGACTAAAACCGTGTTTGGCTCTACGTGTGAAAGTGCGCTACAAAGATGACAGAGTTGTTTTTCTTTTTTTTTTTAATCAAATGTGTGTATCTTTATTTAGCTGTGTTTGTATGTGTGTGTATGGGTGTGAAGGTGGCTGCAATAGTACTGGCTGTCTGTGAGCACTGGTGTTTTGTGTGTGTGAGTGTGTGTTTGGCAGCCAGGTCCAGCGTGGTGCTAACGTTCAGGCAGACGGTGAAGGCGGCAGCAGCCTGCGGCCTGAGTGCAGGAGACTCGCGGCTCTGCTCTCTCTCTATCTCTCTCTCTCTCTCTCTCTCTCAGTCACACACACTCACACACACACACTCTCTCTCTCTCTCTCTCTCTCACTCACACTCACACACACACACACACACACACAATCTGGGTTATGGCCAAATGACGATCCCAGGCTACAATGGCCTTATCGTGGCACATACACTTCGACAGACTGAATACAATCTTATAAACGGCGACTCTCACTCATCGCACATAAACACACCATTTGACAGTGGTGATCATCACATTAAAAAAAAATGCACGCGCACTAACACAGGCATGCAAATTCCTTCCTATAAAAAACACAAAATACATGCTCATATGAAGCCGCAAATGCCTTGCTCAGAAAAATGAAGTTGTACTTGCCAGAGCACGCTGGCTGAATGCCCTTGACACACACTCACATATTCTTTTTTATTACTGTTGATACTATGTTGTCATGTAAACAAACACCAAGAAACAGGGGAAAAGAAGGAATAAGACACAAGCTAAAGTATATGCCATTTGCTAAGAGAACACAAGCAAAAAATAATATTTATTTTATTTTTAAGAGGTAATTTTTGTGCTTTATGTATTTCAAAGAATTTTGTTAAATTAAATATCCTAGCTTAAAAATTGTCATATAATAATATCGGATAGTTTAATGACAATCTTGTTGTTTTCGTAATTTTTTTAGTTTGTTTTTGAAATGTATGACCGGCCAAATTCTTACCGATTGGAGCGTTTATGAAATTCACAGGTTTA
>JAOWBC010001255.1:22200144-22223115 GCA_028566105.1 Hypoplectrus providencianus | reverse complement strand
AAATGCAATCACACACAAGCATTAAAAAAAAATAGAGCGAGTGCACACACACACACACACACACACACACACACACAGCTCGCAACACTCCATCAAATATTACCCATTAGCCACTTCTTGCAAAAACCCATGTAATGCCAGCTAGCAGACTGGTGCAAGCTTTTAAAGTAGATGAAAAACTGTGATGTTAACCTCTGCGGATAAACACAACTCACTGCGCCATCACAGTAATAATAAGTTAAGGTGGACTTGTCACACATGCAGAAAAAGTCATTGAAGGCACCATTAGCGGGCTAGCTGCGCCTCCTCACTGCAGGTTCACAATGTTCCCTTCCCTAAAACAAAGAGCCACTTTGGCCCTGGAACAGGACGCACTCTCATCCCTCTCTCTCTCTTTCCCCAGTTCCTCTCCCTCTCTCTCTCTCTCTCTCTCTCTCTCTGTCTTGCTCCCTGTCCATTTGTCTCCCTACTGGTTTCACTTAATAAGCTTCAAAGGTTTCTGGGCAACGTGGCTTTCAAAAAAAAAAAAAAAAAAAAGTTACCATGGCATTTTTTTGGCACAGGGCATCTTCCCTCTTGCTGAGGATATGGGGTTGCCATGACATCGGTGGGCACCTTATAAAGCATACAATTGTGTAAAATGTGTGCGTGTGTGCACATGTGTGCGTGTGGGTGTGATGGACATCTTGTGCCAACCTCGGCTAAATGCTTAGACACTGGTAGGAAACCCAGGACAGCAGCAAAGCCAGTCACAGAGTTCAAGTCTGCGCGCCAACTCATGCTTACACACCGCTATAGTATAAGACACACACATACACACACACACACACACACACAACAAAGCACTCTATTCTACTACTTTTCTTCTGTTTTTGCATTTTCTCCTACTGTTTCAATGCTTATCAAACTGTATAAGTGTGAACATGAAATAAAAACAGAGCCTAGCATGTTTTTGGCGATGACATATTATTGATTAATAAACTCAACAATAAAAGAACTGAGAATAAACAGCATACATGCATTTTTTTTCTGCAAGTACATTCTGTGTTTGTTTTGGTTAAACTTACCCCAGAGAGTCTCAAATCCAAGTGCTAACTTTAAAATTGGCTCTGGATTTACACTGATGGTTAATGTTTTCATACTGGCATCTTTCTTTGTTTCCTGCTAATGCTTGTGTGTGTGACTTTGTGTGTGTGTGCATTTATTTTGTTTCCCTCCCATCCAAAGTAATTAACGGCGAGTGCAGAAGTAACCTGGAATTCTTCATCAGCAGTTTACACAGTTGATCGTTATGAAGGTGAGAGACATTTACAAAGATGCTCATAATAATCTGAGTGTGTGTTTTGCATAAAAGTAATATATGAGGACTATGATTCTTGTTCTTTTCATAATTAAAATTGCCCATTAACCTCAAAGTTTTTCTGCCCAAAGTGAAACTATAATTCTGCAAACTGGCTACGAAGTCTGTCCATTCTTAGTTGAATAGTCAAGTTATTGTTTTTTTTGTTTTTAGTTAAAATTTATCTTCAGTTCATTCGTCATATTTATGCTTTTTTATGATGACTGAGATATTTTCAGTAAATGCACATTTTTGGTTTTGCAAGGTCCATTGTGGAGGAACTCTAATCTCCTTCTGAAAAGTTGAGACACTGCAACAACTTATATAAAACAGAATATATGAATTTCAGAATGCAGAGTGTATATCTAAAAACAACAACAACAAAAAAAAGATTATTAGTGTAAACATAAAATATGTCAGCCTTTTTCAATTAAATAAATGTCCCAATTGATTTGCAAAGTAACACATTATGTTTGATTTAAACTACATAGCAATTGCTCCGGAATCAGGCTTGCTTGTTTCACAGATCTGTTGATTAAACAACTAATCGATTAGGAAATAAAATAGGATGAGTATTGGTCGGCGAAAAGCATTCTTTAACAGAGGACAATCCTGCTGGCTTCAGCAGTCACCGCACACTTCAGTGCAAACGAGCCTCCAATAATGAGAAATGAATGAAAGCTGTGAGCAGCATGTCTCTAATTTTGGCCAAATCTCTCCTCACATAGAACAAACTTCTCATTTCAGTTCAGTCTGATTAAAGATTACAGCCCTTTCTTTAACAGTTACCCCTATAATTATTTTTTCAGTAATAAAAGAGGGGAAGAGGGATCTCCCCCCGCCAATTCTTTGTTTCTATTTATCCAGTGGAATCTAAAAAAAATATTATAATAAATATTTTTATAGAAAATGAAGGCAGCCTAATTGAGCTCTACATACATCAGTAGAATCCTATGGACAGGGCCTCTAGTGGCCTCTAGTGGTTTGTATATGATGTTACTATGATGTTACAGCTCATCAACACATTCACTGGACGCTGAACACAGGCGAGTCCAACAGCCAAACTACATACTCATGCTATACAGTATACACTACATCATTACTATACAGGGCCCATTTCACTCCCTTTTGATTTCAATCACATGCTTTAGTGAAACACAGTCAATCCTGTTAACCTGATGTTCACTGTGACTTACTCTGCACCAGCAGACACCCAGGGGAGAAGCCTTGCTGTGCACAGGGTATCATTTATTTCATTTTATACAGTTTGAACACACAAATATCAGCATACCTTCCTATTTCATACTTACAGGAAGTTGTACAATACACATGGATGTGATTCAAACTGTAACTGGAAGTCACTGCCAATTCAACTTCAAAAAGAGACATCAGGAAGATTTAAAACGTATTCTTTTTCCAAGAGTGTCCTTTGGGCTATTTCACCACCATCGATAATTTCTTCTTTTTTTTGTCAGCTGTGAGAAACTTTCTTTTTCCTTTTGTGCATTGCATTATGGGAGAATAATGTGCAACAACAACACAGTCACACATCTACTGTATTTAGCATGCACACCGTTTACTCTGTGTGTATTGTATGACAGTAAAAGGTGCACACTGACCCACACACCGGTCACATAGACTGACAATTAGTACCAGATACTAGAGCAGTGGTGAAATATTTTTCACACAAAAAACATAACTTCTTATTGTATGACATTAGAGTATTTTACAAAGTACTTTATATGCTATTCAAATAAAATACGCTGCTGCTTCTTACAGCTTTTTCTTATCTACAGTTTTATGTTAACTAAACCATGACAGGACTTTAAGCCTGACATCACCACATAATGAGCAATAAATTATTAAATGCACTTTGTCTTCAATCTCAAAATAACATGAAGCTTTTTTTTATTCCGGGTGAACACCTGCCTGTTTGTGCAGCCAACAGTACAGCTATAGGAGGGACACTCAACTTTTGTAAAATGACACGGGGCCAGTTAACAAAAAGAGAAGAAACATTAATAATGTTACACAAATAAAAGGAATAGTCTTTAAAAACAGGCCTATAACTCATATTTCTTTAAAACTTCTCATTTTCAAATTAACAGACTTTTTAGGTCAATTCACTTGGCACAAAGATTAACACTACTGCAGGCAGATATTTTACTGCCTTATTAGCTCAAACTGCATTTCCATTGTGAATCATTTGGTTAAATTTGAAAGAATTAAACATAGCTGGAACCTCTTCCATCATGTAGTCACATAGATGTTGGACAGAAAGCATAGTGTGTTTAGCCTGGACCTCTGTCAGAGTGTCCAGGGATCTTCCCCTGGCACTTTCAATAAAATTCTAATAATAAAGCTCAATTTTTGCTTTCTATTTTATGCTTTTGGGGACAATATTTACATTCAAAGTAAAAAAATCCCAGTATGAATCAATTTGTTTTGAATTAGAACATGATGGGTAGGCCACCTGGTATCCTATTGGCCATAAATTGAATTTCACTGCTACAGTCTACCTGGATGTAACTGTGCACAGATATTTGGCTTTTTGTTAAATGCTTTGCTACATTAAGCACAACAATTTAAAAAAAAAAAAGAAAAAGAATGTCTCAGAGCAAAAATTTCAGCAGGAAAACAAATATAATACTGGTAAAGAGCTCACCGGGAATTTATCAAATTAGTTTTCGAGATATCGAAATCAATCTTGTGTTCCTTCGAGTTAGTCTCTATTGGGTTCACTGCCTGCTTTTTCAAAGCTTTGTGTGACCTTCTCCAAGCTTCAAGGAATGTGGATCATCTTGGGCTTTGCCAAAGTGAGTCTCAGAAAATACAGATTTACATAAAGTCAGGGAAAAAAATGATCTTATTGATAACGATGATCCAAAAACAAATCTTGGGTTCAATTCCCAACAATCTCTTTCTGGGTGAGATGTGAGCACCGATCAGGCCAATAGGAGGAAACGGAGGATTGCAGAGGCTTTGGGAAATAAGCCTCTGACAAGTTCTGCAATTGCAGTGGATATGCGCAGTACTAATCTCTGCTCGGCTTCGGTTCACCCCTGCAGCATAAAACACCCTACAGAGCTCAGGTCATATAATTTGCCTTCTCCCCTCCCAAAAAAATCCCTCCCTGGGACCTAGAACATGAGTTTAATAGTTATTCTTATTAGCACACGCAACTGCTGGGAGCCTGCAAAATAAAATAGCTGTTTTTCTGTTGATCTGTTTACGCTCGCCTGAGGAACTTTACAACCGAAAGAGCCAAGACTCCGGAGCAGAAAAAAAAACCTTTCTCTCTCTCTCCCTCACAGCCAAAGTGGACTTATTATGTTACTGATGGCAGAATTCCCAGTGTGGAATTAGGACTTTGAGCTCCGATAACGTTCCTGAATCCCAGCACGGTGCTGCTTTTACTGGTGGTGGTCACACACAGCTTTCTGTCTTTGCCCTGAGCCAAACCAGCCGAGGAATTAGTCATTAATAGGGGGACAACTTGAGGCTGCTACTGTTTCCCATACTGATGAAGAAAGAATAGAATTGTACTAGGATCTTTTAGACGTTGCAGGGGTCCACAAATGTTTCTCTCTGTGTTTTTTAACTGTGTGTGAGAAACGGTTAAGTTGTGATTTCTTAACCATATCTCTGCCCTGTATGAGAGTTTGCTCCCCGTCTGTGTGTGTTCACCTGTCTCGCCTCCACACTACAAATGACAGCAGCTTTAGCTCTCAGTAACCTCCTGTTGTTCTCCGCCATTAGCAATATAGCCTCTGTGCCCCTGTGTTGCCATAATAAAACAATAGAGTGCAAATCTTCCAATCTCCTTAATGTTCACTAATCTAATGAGTGCGGCGGGGATATTAAGCAGATTGCCGAGCATTACGTTTTACCATTAGAGACGCAGCCACCAGCTATTTCAGCACTTCTGGGCTCTTTTCCTCAAAAGCCCCCTCCCCAAAATCTGATTTTACCATTATTTCTCCAGTCTGATCCTATCGGCCTGCTGCGTCTTGGGTAGATTATGATTTGGCATGAGGAAGAGTGTGGTAACTGCTGAGTGTGGGAGGAAGAGAGTGGGAGTATGTGTGACCGTACATGTGTGTGTGTTTGATAATAACAAGCCAAGTTAATAAAGGGAAACAATTAGGACATAAAAGATTGACATGGCCCACAGATTTTAATGCTCTTGACCGATTTATGATGATATTATGATATTGGCTTATCATAGACAAATAGGTATCGATTGGTATCAGTGTTTATATTTTACAATATATGCAGATATTTTTCCTTCATATTCTTTACTTAAATGGACATAAATTGACTGATACTTAACATACATTGATATTTATTTCGTTTTTAGTTATTAATTATTTAAATGGTCAGCAATAGGCTGATGATGATAATAATACTATTAATAAAAAAAATCTATTAAATTATAATTATTCATTATTTTCTCAGTGTTCATTTCTAGAGTTGGTTGACAGTGTTGTACAATGTTTGTGTAATGTATAATAATGTTTAACAATGTTAAGCACACTTTAATAGTTATTTGTTTAAGACAGCAGCCTTCTGAGTAGCTTTGAATAATCATATCCCTGCAAATCCACATAAACAAAATATCTATTTTTTATTCCAACTGGAAATAATGATGGAAAAAAAAAATCAGCATCAATCGGCAAATTGATAATCGGAGGTTTTTTCCTAAAATGTGTGTTGGTATCAAAAACTCCACATCAGGCAGACTCTACTCTGGTATGTCTCAATAAAATCCATTCAACTATATGTGCTTCACACATATACAGTATACAGACATGTACACACTCATTATAGTGGTCTCACTGCTTCCCTCAGGCTCGCCTGACAGGTGTGGCTCCCACACACAGACACACACACACACACACACGCAGATAAACCTTCACAAACACACACTCTCAGACACACTCCCACAAACCAGAGCCTACAGGGCATTTTCCCTATCCTGGGACTGCACAATGGGCACTTTGTACACCCTCCCCAACTCCCCACCCCAGCCCTTACCATCAACCCCCCACCGGCTTCCAGCACATCCCTCTTCAAATGGGAGATTATGCAAATGAGCTCACACCACCGCGGCACCCCACATATAAGTGATGTGCATTCAGTGAAATCTATAGTCTGTCTATGGGAGCATGTATGTATGGGAGTCAGCACATGAATGTTTCTACTCCGTGGCCTAAATACACAGTCGACGTCCCAGGTGTTTGATCCAAACCAGAAGCTTTCTGCCATCAATCTCAAGCTGCACTGTTTCATTGCTGCTTTTAATTATTTTTTTTTTCCTTCTCTCTTTTTTTTTTATACCTCAAATATGTTTTGCAAATTTATGCTTACACCACTAAAAATATTTCTTCGGCTCGCAGGCGAATCTCTAGACTCACAGCTGAGATAATAAAAGACATTTCTGTGATGTGTAGCAGCTGTGAACGGACTGATGGAAGAGCACTTACAATATGGCGCTCAGTACAAACCAACTGAACAAGTAAAAATGAGTCAAAAACGTGTGCCACATAGAAAGCACCACTGGTGGAAGAGTATTCACACTCGGGGTGTACCGGAAACTGAATAAGTTATTCAAGACGGTACAAATAATGGGATGTAAGCATATAATTCTTCTACGAGAGGTTGCTCATAATAAAACTAAAAAAAAAATACAGCCGAGATTGATTATGTTTCTTATATATAAGCGAAAGTGAATTATATGGATGTGAAAATATATTTAAAAAAAATAATATTGTGCCTATTTTATATCGATTTGATGCTTTCAAGGAACAAAAATTGCATTGCCAATGAAAATTAGGACAGGAAATACAACATTTGTCTGATTTAAAGTGATTACTGGTATAAACCATGCCAACTTCTGCTCTTCTATCCAAACAGAGATACTATCGTCCCTGTACACCTCTAATTTAGACTTAAGCAAAAGTAGATATTCCACTCATGAAGATTCTCTACAAGTGAAAACCCCGAATTCATTGTTTCACTTTAGCTGAAATATAAAAGCATTATAATATTACAGCTTATTAAGTATCATCATACCAGTAAAAGAGAACCCCTGTGAATGTTGCATTACAAAATTATTAATTGAAAATCATTACTGGATCATTATTATTGATCTATTGATATGTAAATATGTATATTTAAATGGAACCAATTATTGATATATTTTATCAATAACGATGCATGATATTTAAAAAGTAATTTTGCTTGTAAAATGTATTCCTAAAAAGTATTGGAACTTAGAACTTAAAATTGTAAAACAAAAGAACAACATTCACATCATAGTATAGTGCAGTAGTGGTAGTGGAGTTACATTAAATTTAAATATTCAAGTAAAACTTAAGTGGTCAAAAAATGTAATTAGATGCAGTACATAAATATGAATAAATGCACTTAGTTAGAATGGTTAATAATAGAAAGTCTTCTCTCCTTAACTAAATGTTACCTAAGTAAATAAATAACTCATAATCATAATATTAATTTTCAACATTAATAGAACATCATCACAACATAATCATGAGCAGTATGATATTAATCGACTTAAAATCAAAAGTAAAACTTCCAATGGTGCAGACAAACATGCACACTTTATTATTAGATCATAGTAATTGATCAATTACTATTTAAAATAATTAGTGGCTGAGATTAAAATGAATCTGACAACAAAAATGACCTTCTTATAGTAAACCTGAAATATGTCATATCCTAAAAACTGATCATATGTTTTATCTTTTAAGTTTTAATCTGAAAAGAACTACAACTGTTAGATAAATAAAGCACAGGAAAAAAAGCTAAACGCCTCAGACACATAGCATGAAATATAAAAATCCCACAAAATCAGCAGCACTTTAAAGCTGTACTTGCAGATTCATATAAGAGCAAATGAACTAAGTTTCCTCGATAGCAGAACTCATTCTAATCATTTGCTTTAGTATTCTGTTTATTTAACATTTTATTTCTGTAATATGTTTGCATTGCTCTCACTGCACAGCTTTTACTCTCCTGGTTAGATGCTTAACTGCACATTGTAGTCTCAGTACCCGTGAGAATAAGGCTGAATCTGAACTAATCTGAAAATGAACTTTGAATCAAAAGTTAAAGTACTTTTTGTTCAGAAAAATAGCTGCTGACAATGTTATGTTTCTGTACAATTAACTTATTGGTTGTTGTTTTTTTTAGCAATGCATTTATGTAAAAGGAGATAACATATAATATTTGGAGCAGATAAAAGTGATGAATTGTATTTAAACCCACTCATATAAAACTAAATGAACTTCTCTTGCTAATTAACTGTTTTTGGAGGAGAAGCCATGCTCACTCCAAATACCAGAGCACCTCTCTCAGGTAAAGGATGAGACTGAAGCAGCACAAGTGTGACTGAGACACTGAGACGGCTGATCCACTTCCATAGGGTGCCGATTAAACGAGTGTGCAGACAGAGACGTACTAGAGATGAACATGCGCGTGTACACACAAACACACACCGCAGGCTTGTTACATACAGCAGTTAGGTTCGGGGTCAGGCTGGGACACAGGTTACCACAGGGTTAAAGCCTCGTGCACATGAGAAAAACAGCAGAAACAGATTTAAGAGAGAGCTGGATGCCAAGAGTGCCATCTGCTTTAGTTACCCCCCTTTCCAGTTTCCTCTCTCTCTCCTCTCCCATCCCTCCCCGGCTTTCTCCATCTTTGTTTCTCTGCACATTCCCGCGTTCCCATCTCCCACTAAAGCCACATACATATTTTGTCAACAGCTAAATATTACCATTCATTATTTGTTTTCCACACTACTCGAGCACTGATAATAAACTAAGATGGTATAGATACAGGGACGGCTGTGGGGGTGGGGAGAGGAGGGGGGTAAGATAAGTCCAAATCTGGCAACCGTCTCAAGTGTAATGACACCTCCATCTCTATGGAAAACCATCCCCTTTTGTCTTCACTTGCATGGGAGCTCTTTCTTTTTACTGTTTTGTTCCCAGAAAACCCATGGAACATTTGCCAACATTTTTAAGAGCTGCGAAAAGCAGGATTTTTTTTTTTCTGCTGTTTTTTTAAAGTCTTCCACCTCGCAGGTGTTTCTTTTTAAGGCGTGCTCGACAATGCCAAGCTCGTCTTGGCTCGTCTTGAATGCCGTGGGCCTCAGGGGGGAGAGAGAAAAAAAAAACGAGGTTGGAGAAATCTTATTGATTAGCAGTTGTCGCTTCCCTTTTCTTTATCTCACTATGGCTCTCCTTTTCTGCCTCACTCACTCTATCTCCACACACTTTTAAAGTGTTGATAGGGGGATGAGAAACCTTTGTAGGACAGGCCAAGAAAAAAAAGAGAGCAAAAGAAATCTTAACTATAACTTAAAACCCTCTGCTCTCTCGCAGGAAGTGACAGGAATTGAAGTGCAGAAGAACAAAGCTGCAGCTTTGAATGAGACTTGAAAAAAATATTGCATAAAGAGCGTTTATGTGTGTGTTTGAGCGTATGAAGTTCATATGTCAGAAAGTCCAACTTCCTCGAGGCCTTAGCGTGTGGATTTATTAAGCGATTTTTAATTTCCCTCAGACCTTCAGGCGAGAAAACACTGGCTTCATAGATGCCTTCAAGACTGATTTATGACGCACGCCTACATGTAATACAGAAAATGTAAAAGAATAATCAATCTTATCTCGTTCTGATATGCTCATGTTTGTCTGATTAGCATTCTGTGGGTAATTGACACAATTGCAGCCAAAGCTCGGTTCATTAATGTTAAGACAGATTGCTGCTCGTTAGAGCCACCATGTGGTGCAAACACAAACAGCAGCCATCCTGCTCAAAGTGGAGTTGATAACTGTTTAAGCCATGTTTAGTCTTAACAAAATGTCATGTAAGAAGTAATACCTACAATAAGTAATAATAAAACCATTTATTGCCCTTGAGAGAGACAGAAGAATATGATTCAGGTTTTTAAATTAGAGAAGGAGGGGGAGACAGAATAAACAGGTGGACTGCCAGTTAGGATCAGTGATACGCCGGCTGGATGGAAAGAAACACAGGACAAGAGGGAGGGAGGGGGAGCGCTCAGAGAGAGGGATGAAAAGAGGGAGCCAGGAAAGAAGTACCATCTGTTTTTTAGGGACAAGGAAGATAAAAATGTGAGCAGCGCTCAGAGGCAGAATGTTAGTGGAGACTCAGGGTGTGAGAGGACTCGGCGTACAGGGGGAGGAAACTACAAGGGGCACGAAGAGGTAAGGGAGAGAGGGCAGATAAGAGGGAGGCGGACAGATGGAAGACAGGAAGATGAGAGAGGGAGAATGAACGGGAGAGAGTGAGGAGAGGGGGGACCAGAGATTGGGTCTGGCAGCGGTGTGAGCGCACTGGGCACGCTCACATCGGGAAGGGACATGACTCGACATGCCGGCTCAGCCCAGCTGGGTCAACGCTCTGCACTGCCATGTTGTTTTGGCTTCTGTTCTCCTACAAACACACACATACATGGACAGGCGCACAAACAAATCCAGTTACCCCTAGCTCGCTCCCTTCATTCTCCCCTCTCCATGTCTCATATCGAGACACACACTCACTCACAGGCAAACACACACGAGCTCACACCCAAAATGCCATGGTTTTGGCTAGAGCTGGGCGGGCGGGCGAGGGCCCTGGACTAATGGAAACGCCAAACTCGTTACTCTAACGCTGGGTGACAAGGGCACCTTGGGCTGCAGATGTTCCTGCTGATGACAGATGGAGCCTGGCACTGCCAGGGGACAGTGGGCCAGGCCTGCGCCAGCTCCATGCCACCTGCACCCCTCCTCTGTACCCCTCCACACAAACTCAAACACGCACACACTCCCTCGCTTTCTCACTTGGCCTATCTCTCTTGAACACTGGCGCACTACCCCCCCCNNNTCTCCCCCCACCCCCTATGTGTCTGTCTGTCTCTCTCTCAATCACTCTTCCTCTTTCTCTCTCACACACACTGGCATGCTCCTCTTCCTCCTGTGCCCACTGCGAGGATGACTGTTTGTGGACAGATATCTATGACACTGGCAGAATGTGTTGGATAAATTGCGTCTGTATTGGTATTGATCCTATTAACAGACAGAATGGACTTCATGACCATAATTCAAGATGAGGGAAATTAGCAAACTGTTTTGTTTTGAAATGTCCGCCGCAGCATCCTGATGAGTCCCGCCACAAAACGACTTTGCAATGTTTGTCGCACATTCTGTCACTGTTATCTGATGACTGAGCGTAATCCATAGTCATTTTCACTTTTGAGCAAAAAAGTGGATTCCAGATCAGCTAATGCATGATGGAGACTGTGTAATGATACCATTTATCTTCATGGAAGTGGTGACAGGCTTCTGGAGGTGATTCGTGGGTCTGGCTCAAAGAGACAGTCCACCAGGGTAATTTGCTTGATGCTGTTAGTCGCCAGATTACCAAAGTGTGCTCAGCTGTAATTTTGATGATGGTGGTTTTCACAAGGGGTCTCCTTTCTTGAATGTCACCAGTGATGCTTTCTCACTGTGTCACTATTTGGGGGACAGAAAACGACTGCAGCCTACCCAAAAAAAAAGGTTTTATGGCTACTTTTAACCACATTTTATGGTATTTAACAAGCTGCAACTGCGCTTTTCAGTACAGTTGGATTGATTATTGTGTTGGATACGTCACACAGGGACATACATCACTAATTTGCATGGAGCCTCCATCACAAAGTGTGTGTACCTGAGATAATTACTTTTTAAATGAAATTTATGAAAGACAGCTTAATTGAGAAATATCACTAATAATCAAATAGCCATTCTTAGTGATTATCAGTCTTGTAGGTATGGGCTAGAAGGGCCAGTCCTACCTTCTAATAGGTTAGGAAGGGCCTTGTTCACCTGATGAATGTACTACTATATTAAACCTTGTTGTTAGTGGCTGTGTTGAAAGATTGCTCTTAAACATGGGACACTCCTCAATGGAAGTCCCGTTTCTCAAACATGTCAAAAGTTGAAAACCAAAGCTGTTTTTTAGCCCTTTTTTTCCAAGTATCTTGACATGCATACATTCAGAAACATGAGGTTTTAATTCCAATTCATGATCATTTTTTCTTTAAACCCAACCATGTGGTTTCTTTTTTTTAACCTAACCACAAGTTAACCATAGTTTTGGCACCTAAACCAACAAAACTGCCTTTAAAAGGTTTAGTAACGACCTCCTGTACATATATGAATTGGAGGGGAAACCATCTTACCAATATGTGTGAGGCAGATAACATTCAAAATGGACATTGTTGATAATTGTTGTTCTGCCGAAGCATAACAACAAGCGTGATGGCATGGATGGTACAGATTGTTAAAAGAAAGGAATTCTGGACTCCATTAGAAACCGGTAATGCATTAGGTTAAAAAACCTTGGGTTAAACTCAGTGATATCAGTGGATTACTCTGCTCTCTGCTATTTCTCCCTTTACTCATTATTACATTGGTCTTTAAAAATTCCGTTGACCTTTTCTTTTCACGTGAGCTCCAGATTAAATGTACCAGACAAAAAAGGGGGAAAGGGGCTGTAGTGAATGGACACGAGGAAAGCAGAGGGAGGTACACCGAGGGTTCACATCAAAGTCTTTTTCTCACAGAAAATGTGATGAGATTCTGGAAAAGTGTTTGCACGGCCACGCCAGCTACAAATCCAGGCACATCGACCATCAGCCTGTGAATCCAAGTGTTGAAAGAACACCAAGACATCAGAGATTCATATGTTTGCTGTTTCATAAATTTTGATAAATCTGACCAGTTGCGGTCGCCAAAGTTGTGTCTCCAGCTTGGCCCGCTGTGATCTTTCCCACTGTTGGAATTTGTGGACTGTGATATTGAACTTCTCTGTGATTAATGTGTATTTTGACATTGAAATCTTCTCGAGGTTCTGCGAGTGGGAGACAACAATGTGCACGATCATAATCAAAGTTTCATGGGAGCTTGTGAATCTGTCAGCGTGAAAAACACTTAGCAGATTCCAATGCGGTTGCAGCTTTTTGGAGCCCTTTTCTCTGCTACGTATGACTGCCTTTTCAGTGCCGCAGCCCCCTCCTCTACACTTTCACCACTCTTGCATCAAGCCTGCACCCCTCCCTCTGCCCACTTCATCCAAAAACCATGTGTGGCGTGTCATTTCAACTCCCTCCACGCTGAAGAAGGGCCCCTAACAAAACAAAACAATTATCTCTCCCCTCGTTAGGACCTGGCTTGCATCCCCTCTCCCTCTTTAACTCCCCTCTTTCTCCTGCCGGACCCGGCCTCCGCTCTCTCCCTTCCGTAGCTGTCTCTGTGACAATAAGTTGAGCTGAGGGTCTCTTAAGTGCTTCTGGAGTGGAGCATTTAGCAGATTTTTTTTTTAAGGCTTCATGTTTCTTTTAGAGGCCTCAGCAGGAACAGAAGCCCACAGGACGTATGTAGCATGAAGGACATGATAAGGTGCCCATGAGAGAAAGATTAGGTCAAGGCAGGAGAGCAAAGCAGCGCAATGATGGCATGTAGTGGTACAAGGTAGGCGCTGATATGTTCTGGTGAAGGGGAATGGATGGGTTTGGCAGCAGGCGGGTGAGCAGGTTTTACCGTGCCAACTCTTAATTACTTTAATTGGAGTCATTAGCTAAGTGAGCATGAGAGACATCACCTGCATGGCACGCAGGACCGCACCTGCCACAGCAACATCGCTATCATCATCACACTCCAGCAGAGGGCTGACTGACAGCTCACACTGAAACTGCTGCTAAGGCGCAGTCAGGCGCACAACGCAAACACACAAATATTATCATGTACTTATTTAGCACATTTCTTATGTGCCGGCAAGTGGTTAGTGGGTCAAAAATATGTTTTCTTTAACCAACATAATTTAAGAAACGAGAGAAACATGACAGGTTAGCAATTCATTTCTTACTCAGCTCTAGGAAATATGATTATAAACTAGATCTGCAAATTATGACTGATTAGGTTGGTCGTGTTTTTTTTCTTTTTGACAGTTGATCAGTTTAAGCTTTATTTTTTATGAGAAAATAGTGAAAATCCTCTGATTCCTGCTTTTTATTTGTGAACATTTTTGGGTTTCATTTCTCCTCTTTTCCAGTGAACATAATATTTTAAGTCCAATTTTAAGGACAAAAAAAACTGAGGGTGTCATTTAAGA
This sequence comes from Hypoplectrus providencianus, assembly GCA_028566105.1. Classification (NCBI taxonomy): domain Eukaryota; kingdom Metazoa; phylum Chordata; class Actinopteri; order Perciformes; family Serranidae; genus Hypoplectrus; species Hypoplectrus providencianus. The sequence continues at coordinate 22,208,588 of JAOWBC010001255.1, read as the reverse complement.
ATTTACAAACCCAGATGAACAAGTATTTAATATTATATTCTATTATCTCCTTTTTCTGATAATCTACAGGCCAGACAAACAATCTTTATAAGCCCAATTATAAACTCCTTAAATTGAAAACATTTTAGACAGTATCCCCTTCTTCTACTTACTTTTGATAAAATCCTAATATTTTGTGAAAAATACAACACGTCAGACTTTGTCAAAACTTTATAGAAAGTTAATTATTATATATAGCAAAATATATAAAATTATAAACTGAATCAATTAACTAATGACATTTTTTGAGAAAGCATATTGGTAAAAAGCTGCCATTGTTACCCAAAAAGGAAGTAATCCTGATTCAAAAAATCTGATCAAATATTGACACTTTTTTAAGGCTCCTTACACTGAACATATCACATTTTTTATTGTCATGGAAACCTGCATGTTTTTTTTTTTTTCAAATTTATTAAACCATTAATCTGAATGGTCCTAAACCACAAATTTTGCTTAACAGTGTTTTTTATTTTCATAAAAAAACTGCTGAATGTTGGAAGAAAACTTAACTCAGACCACTGGAGCTTAATTTAAGTTTCAGAAAGGCTTTAGACTGTGGATTTTGCACTGAATGCAGACTGCTTTTGTTTCCCAAACACATAACAAAATGCATTAAGAAGGGATTCATTAATGGCCATTATGAACAGGAGGAATGATCGCAGCAAGCAACATCGTTTTTAATGATTATATGAGCACCTGACTATTGGCTACTGTTCTAAGACAGATGTTCACATTTACCTGTGAGCTGTACTTCTTTTATCAGTTATCAGTAATTCTATTCAATACTAAAACCACCTCAGGATTTTATCCAATGACAGACTTTGATGTTTTCCAGATCTGCAGGCTACACCTTTCTCTGTCCTCCTCAGCACCCAACAGACAGCCTGGCAGGCGGGCTGGCAGCCAGGCAGAATGGCAGTAGGCTGGCAGGCTTAGCCCCGGGCACCATCTCCTGCAGAGCCAACTCTGACCAGCTGGTCCAGACTAACACCACAGAGTGAGCATGTACCAGCATATCAGTGGGGAGGAAGATGTTAGCTGTGGTCCAGACACCCCAACACCGAGGGCCTGACACCTACAACACCAAACCTGCACTGGTGGGATTTAGGTGAGAAGAGTCTGTCTGGTCTAACAGTTCTACTGGCGTACCCGGTCACCATCACCATGTCTTTCCTGAGAGTGAATACTGGTCCCCTGTTCGCTCTCACTTGCTAATGCCAGATCTGGGAGCCTGATCCGCAGTCAAATCTCGTCCAATCCAGCATGGCGGTTTAGCTCCAGCACATCCCACAGCGGCTGGAGAAAATCTGGTGGACCTTTCCAGCACTATTCCACAAGTTAGTTAGCCGAGAATTGTTTGGTCAGCTGAGCCGCTGCTTTAGATCATAGATCGATGCATAGCCGCCGTGACATCACCCACTGGTTTGTAGACTCCAAATTTGAAGTCTTGTCCCTAAGCATTTTGGCCATCATGACCTTAGTTTTGGCTCGTCTCATCCTTTTTGCAGGTGTGACGAGACATTTTTTTGATCACTGGTGCAACATATTCTTCCACAAGGTCTCTCTGTCCCCTAGTGGGAGTCAAACCTGTCTGTATGTGCACATCAGAGCAGAACTGCACATCAGAAATACAGAGAGCTAAGGAGAAATGCAGATGCACCACCTTTAGAGACAGAAAGCACACACTGTCGTAAATAAGATAAATAAGTTAAGGCTGTTTGTTTAATATGAACACAAGATATAAGCCTGTTCAATAGGAAGGAAAGCTCAAATGACCCGTTGTCTTGTGGCATTATATATAAAATACATGAATAAAATTAAATTAAATTAACATGAACCTCAAGGGGTGGAGATGGGTCCAGTGTTAGGGGAAACTGCATTTTCAGTTTGCCAGCACCTAATATCAGTGTTGTTTCTTAAACCAATTGGCAGGGAATCTGCCTCATTAGAGACAATTATTCATGTCATTTTCCAATACTTCATGGACAATGTGAACCAAGGGTTTAGGTCAAGTTTGAATAAAGGTCATTTTTTCAAAAAACATTTCTACAAATCTGACTTAGTTTTACTACCGGTGGACCCCCTGCTGGCCCCTATAAAAATGCAGGTTAAAAGTACTTCTGCATCAAACTAACCTGTCTAACCTGGGAATACTTGTTTTCAAGCCAATTACCAAAAGACACAAAGAACCACACCTCACACAGTTAATTAACTGTGTCTGCTAGTCTAAAAACATTTTTCAAAGTAAAATTCTTAGTAAAAGCGCAAAGGCCACCAATCTAAAATTCAGTTTCCCCTTGATACACCTTGATTGAACTGATATCGTTTAACCCCCTTGTCCTCCTCCATCACACACACCTCCCAACCATTTCCATGTCTGACAGTTAAAAGGCCTACACACAGAGAGAAAGAGCAGGCAGCTCATTGTGCGTTTTAAAGCGCTAACTAGGCCACTTAGCACCCCGTGACGCTGATCTGATCCCCGAGGCGCTGAACTTGGCAGCGGGCCCTCCTCCTTTCGCTCCTTCCTTTCCCCTCGCCATGGGAACCAGGCCATCCTTAATGACGCAGGAGTGCTCCGCCGGATCCCACAATGCAAAGGGGGCTGACATCTGTCTTGCTAAGTGGTGCACTCTCTTGTGCACCTTGTTTGTTCAATCAACAACCCCCCCCCTTCCTCCTTCCCCTCCCTCCCTTCCCATCACTATGCCCATTTTCTTTTTTATCTCCCCTTTTTTTAAAGAAAGAAAGACAAAGGATGGGAAGAAGAGTGGTACAGAGTTTGGAAAGAATAGATAGTGAGATCATGACTTGCCATACACCAGCATCATCACACACTACACACACACACACAGCAGCGCAGTGGGTTGATCATTATAGATAGTGAGTGCCATTGTATAATGACAGAGATAAATGACTGAACGGAGTGCAGATTACAGTTATAAATTAATCAGATTCTGGCATTTTACAAACAACCTTCTTCAGTTTGAAGAATGAGGGTTGAAAAGCAGAATTTGATCACTGTCAGCATGTCTACATGGGCCTCCAAACCTCTCCACCTTCTGGATATTTAGAAAAAATCAGCGCCTGATTAAAAGTGGCCCCTAATTCTTCATAGTTAAGACCTGGGCAAATATTTGTCCCATCAATCTTGGAAAATATAGCCATCAACCCAAGATGTTAATCACATGCTAATGGAATCCAAGGGACTCAATGCACCCCCGTAGTGCAATGAACGCTTTCACTTTTTCAGAAAGCCCACGTGAATGCAAATGGCCATCTAAACAGTCATTTTGACTGCATGCCAAGGCACCGTAAAGAGCCCCCTTCTTTATGCTCCTCTGGGAATGTATGTAGGGATGTGTGGGATGAGTTCACTTTACCAGGCCCAGGTGCCAGGATATAAATGAATAATAGGTTTTATGGGCCCTAACTGAAAAAAAGCACATACGCACATAATCACACATGCCCACTCGCTCAAGTGCATCTGCGGTGAATGATGTTCAAATTCCCACAACTACACTGAAAAGAGATTGGGCATGAGAATAGGTGGTTCCTATACATAATTCAGGGGTCCATGCTGAAACAATTATGTTTGCTTACTGCTAAGTACCCGTGCTCAATAGCTCGTTTGCTCTCTAGTTTGGTGCTTTCAGATGTAAGTGCTATGTGCTAAAAGTCGGTGGAACAAGGCTTTTTAATAAAATATAGGAGCTGACACTTGAGCACTTGAATACGAGAGTGGGTGGAAAAAAACAACAAATGCTCTTCATGTTTTAACTTGAGCTTTGCATGCAAACTAAATTGCACTTGTAAATTTAACTAGTGTTGGCAGAAAACTAATTAGCAATGCCAGGCAAAAGGAATGTGGACAAATAGGACATTTTAATGACAATATTAAAGATCACAATATTTCAGTTTAGATTAATCTAAACACAGTTTTTTTCAACAGTTACATTCAAATTCCAGTGTGGACTCTCCATCTGTTGCAACAAAATAATTGCATGACCAGAAAACAGGTCATTTTGTCAATAGTTTTACTCTGAATAAAACATTCAGGCTCATAAATAAAACAATAGATATGTAAATAGTCATTACAATCGTCTAAATAATCATCAACCAGCAAAGTTTAAGTCCATATCTCGGCTGTGATTTGTCGGGGAATTAAAGTGTCCAAACAAAAATCTTTGAAAAAACTGCAGCAAGTGTGACACATTTACTGGTGTGTGGAAGCTGCAGCCTCAGCACTCTTTTCCTCTCGGCTCGTCTCACACTTGCACTCCTCCACCACCATCACTCGCTTCTCCCGGACTTCGGCTCCACAGCGCAGGGGCACAGTCACAGTGTGAGCTTTGGACGGGGCGCAGCGAGAGCAGGGCAGTCGTTGGTGGAGGGCCCCTGTCCCGGTACCCAGCCCGGAGAACTCCCCTTCGGAGGGGACGAACAGGGAGCTGCACTGGCCGAAACACAGCTTGTTGTGTACTGTTACTGTGTCGCATCCGTCGGCTGTCACACGCTAGGAGGATGACAAAGAGAAGCAGTAATGTCAGACTTTTACCTCGGAGGGTGTAGAAATGAACAATGTGTATTCATGTAACCCCACACAACCACAGTCAATCCTCCACCAAAAATATAGACATTTCTCTTAAAGAGCTGCTAGTGTAAATTGACTAATTGATTAGTCGATTGACAGAAAAGAAACAGCCAGCAATTTGATAGTGAATTAAAAGTAATTTTTCATGCAAAAATGGCAGAATATGTTTTCAGCCTCTCAAATATGGAGATTTCCTGCTTTTCTTATAGCCCTAATTTAAAAGCAAAACAAAAAAAACATGGAGTAAGTGTATGCATTTACTAAAAAAGATAAAGGTCTTGTCTTTGTACTGAAATAAATTGAATGCAGGTTGCAAAGGATATATAGATCATTTCATGCTTTTTTAATGTTTTTAACAGTGTCCCAACCCTTTTAGAATAAGATTGCAAACTGAATCTCTCAGGTCCTGGTCTACAAATTGAAGTTCTCAGACAGAAATGAAAAAAAAAAAACTTTGGATGGTAAAGATCCTTACAAAAAACAATTTAAAATTTATTTTTTAAATAAAATGATAATAATGATGCAAATGTATAAATTCTTTCCAGTATCTGGAATCATGACGCAATTAATCAGCATCAGTTAAAAATAACTATAATAAAACAATAGTAACCTAATACATATTCAAAATTGTGTAGCCCTACTGGAGGGGCAGGCAGATAATGGCAAACAGCAAAGAAAAGGAGGATATTCATATTCAGTAATACAGATTGTAGAATTGTATTTATAAGCTGTTATGAATGGACTATAACTGACTGTGTTCATGGGCTTATTAGATCATCCTAACTGATTGTATGCCCCTGAATAAAATGATATTGTGTCATGGCAGATTTTGTGAAAACTGCAAATATATTGTTGTAAAAGAAAACAACTTATATCTCATATTGTAATAATAACTTGGGATTTATGCCCTTGCTATTTTCTAACTGACCGTAAAGAATTGCTCATTTTAATGCTGTATCTAGGCATCGATTTGGGAAAAAAAAATGATAAAAAACATAATTAAAAAACCTCTTACCTGAGTGAAAGGTACAGCAGCGCACGTCTGCTTGGTGTCCTTCAGGTTGACTGGCAGGGACATGCTCTTCTTCTCTCCTTTATTTATGGCTTTCTGCCACATCTGCAGGCCTTGCCTCTTCTTCAATCCCATCTCAGGAGGGCTTTTTGGGTTCAGGTGGTGCAGCGGACTCACATGGGTCTTGGGGGCTGAGGCAGGACCCGGACGCCCGTGAGACAAGAAAGCAGGGAAGGACAGTCTGGAGCTAAGGGAGGGGGCTCTTCTGGAGGTCAGTCCCCCCCGGAAGAACCCTGACTGGGCCAAGGCACGAGGGTCCAGCTGCACAACCTTCACTATTCCCTGGACAGGTTGATCCGGGCCGCTGCCAGATGATTCATATTCAACTCTTGACCCTTTAATAATGCTGTCAAAAGAATTGTGAGGGAATGTAAAAGCTACAGCTAACCAAGCTGACAAAAAGACGAGGCTGATAGGGAAAGCCATTCTCCGACAGAATTTGCTGGCTCTTGAAATACAAAACAAATATGCAATTTGGTTCAAAAACAACTAACAAGTTACATCAAAAGTTACCTTATATAATTTAAAAGGCTTGTCTGGTGGTCCAAGGTTCAAAATGGTAACCTTGCTGTCAGTGCTAGAGTCAGTGAGATAGAGGGGGTCTTTATATATGTAGCTGCCAGTTCTCACCTGTGTTTCAACGCAAACAAGGTGCCGCAATTCCCACACCAGCCCAGACATCACACCAAGCTTAAAACTCCAGGTCATGGATGGCTGCCAGACTGAGAGGATTTCAGTTTCAAGGTGAGCATAAAAAAATCCCAGGGTCATAGAAAAAAAAACATCTGAAGAGGGAGTTTGATCCTTCAGTTTCAAAATAACTTGATTCCATGGATACAGATGAATTCTTATTTCCTTTTTGATTACGATTTTTGTTTTTTGCTCACTGAAATTTGTTAAATTATAAGTTTACAAAGAAATACTGAAGCACTGTTTAGCAGGTTGTAGAAGTGCACCACAAAATATTTTATTTTGTTTATTTTGGTCTCACTCATTTGTTTATTTTTATGATCAATAGATAACCCTAATTCCAAAAAAAGTTGGGGCCCTGAATGAATCAAATACAGAAAATCATTTATATATCAGTTTGCTCATAAAATCAAATTTTCCAGCTTAATATTGAATTAATGTCACAAAAGATGAGCAAATTATTCAGCTGTTTTATTTATATTTTAGACAAAAATATTGAAATCTGGCTTTTAGATGTTTAGAAGTTGTTTATATATATATATTTTTTTTTAAACTTGGATATATTCCAAACTCAATGAGAAATCATGTAAAATTACCAGGATCTTAATAATGACAACAAAAACTTTCAGACAAGTGTCTTCTCGTCAACCGCTGACCATAAAAGCAAACTTTATGAGGGTATAAAGGTTCTGAACTTAAACTATTTTGCATCTAAGCCCAAAGCACAAGGAAATAGCTGTAGCTGTAGTTAAAATGCTGTCCAGTTATTGCTGTCAACAGTAAAACTCTTCTTATTCAGCAGGTGTTGCTGTTACCTTGGGCTGTAAAGTAATAAGGAGTTTATGCTCTCTGTTTAAACAAGCCATCTCCTGTGCTTGTATTCCCACAAGGATCTCTTCAGCCTGTCCTTTGACGTCCCATCATTACACCATTAGACTTTAGTGTGCTCTGTCACCCGTGACCTGATCACACAGCGACTGCTGAAGGCCGACCAGCTGACAATGTTATGACAGAAAGAGCGTTTGACTTTCTCATAGAGACCTCTGTGTCAAGAGGCTTTTTTTTTGTCTTTTTTTTCTAATCTTTTTCCCATCCACCACTGAACATTGTGGCCCATATTAGATGCAAGAATTATAAAGGTAAAATCTTTAATCTGAGGACTTTCTCACCTTCACTGATCTGGAGCATTCACACATTGGTTGGTGGGGTATATCACTTTACTGAGCAAACTGCATTCTTAGTAACACTAAAAACTGTGAGGTTGTGTTCGGTGTTAATGTAGAAATCTCACTGCTTCTAGCTGCAGAATAAATGTTTTCCACAAGAGGGCAGAGTTTACAAAGCATTATGTCCCCTGCCATCCCTCTGCTCTCTCTCTGTTACAGACATTTGTTTCCAATGAATTATGGATCTGAGAACAAACCAGTGCAGTCATATGCAGAGGAGATACTCTGTCTAAATGAACTACAACTATTTCCCTCGTTTTATTGATTTTTTTTTTTTTTTTTTGTTGCTTTTTTAAAAAATATCTCATCATAAAATATATCAACATGTCGGGCTGCTGTAAGTATGAATAACATATGTAATTATTCCCCTCAATCCTGCAACAAAGCATTAAAAAAAAACAACTTGTTTTTTCGTTGTTAGCACCATGCAGACTGTTTTCTAAGAAAGCATTGTATTTTTTTTTTTGAACTGAAAATGTATTGCTGCAGCTTCCAACACACTTTAATAGTGTTGCTAGGACCTACCGATTGATATTGTCAAAAAGGGGAAGTTTAGTGTTGAGTTATTTAGTCTTTTGTGAACAGGACTAACTATTTTACTGCCCTGATACAGTGCAAGTCAATAAAGCATTGTGAAAGGATGAGTACAAGACCTTACTTGAAACTATTGAACAATATAGGATTTTATGAAATGCTACCTTGTTGATTTAGAACAAATATGTTTTTTTCTATTCTATATATTATATTCTCTCTCTCTCTCTCTCTCTCTCTCTCTCTCTCTCTCTCTCTCTATATATATATATATATATATATATATATATAT
>JAOWBC010001255.1:22165972-22181855 GCA_028566105.1 Hypoplectrus providencianus | reverse complement strand
TTAGTGGATCTTCTTTTATCATACCTTTTTCAAAACCTTCTCACACATTGAGTTACCAAAAATAAAAAAATAAAAAAACTACAGAAAGCTCAGAATGCTGCAGAAAATAGATCACATCACCACACTGCACTGCTACCTGTACATTTAAGAACTGATCTTAAAGTAATCTCAGGTGTTTATAAAGCTTTAAATGTCCTCGCTCAACCATCCATCAGAGAGTGTCTTTTTATTTTATGCTCCAGCCAGATCACAAAGCTTCTCTAGCACCTTAAATGCTCTTTATGTGTCCCATAAGAGTATCAGTGAACATCTTCTGTTATTATGCTCCTAAACTGTGGAACTCATTGCATCTGGATATTAAATGCCAAGCTCAGGTTTTTTTAAGAGAAATGAAACACCTTCTCTCTTTTAGATCTGGCCTTTAATTTAGAGTAATGTTATAGCTTTTATTTTTTAGGTTTTAATCACTGGCTTTAAAATTAGTTTTATCCGTGGTGTTTACTTCATTTCATTCTATCGACTTTATTTATTGATCTTAAGTCTTACAAAATTGAATCCATCTTTGTTTATTGTTGTTTATATTTTGGTTGTTTAAATTTAGCTCTGCTAAGTTTTAAAATGAATCATTTGACAATTTACAAAAAACGCTTCTTTGTCAACGTCTTTCTTTTTTCCTTTTTTATTAGTTTTCTGTGCCACACTCTTAGTTAGTTAATGAAATGAAAACATATAATAGTAAGCACATGAAAAGCTCTACAACTAATCTTCCACCTTCATGAAAAGCACAATAAACATAGTTTAACTGTGAATTAAAATCATTTTAAAAAGACATTACAAAGGTCTTGTTGTGTTATGTAATACATCTGCAAATCTGATGAAGCTGATAGCATGAATCTCAATTTGAATACATTTCATAGTTATATGTAGCATTGAAATTTTAATCCTTAAGTAATCACCAAAGATCAAGTATTTCTCCCACATACCCAGATCTGAAGTTTGACCCTCTTGTCGTTCCTGTAGATGGTCTTGACCTTGAAGTCGATGCCAACCGTGCTGACGAAGGCTGAAGTGAACGAGTCGTCTGCAAAGCGGAACAGGAAGGAGGTCTTTCCCACGCTGCTGTTGCCAATGATGAGCAGCTTGAACATGTAGTCAAAGTTTTGGTCGGCTGCGTCTCTCTGCTCCGGGCCCGTCCCTGGATCTTTGGCTAGTGCCATCTGTCAGGTGAAGCAGGAGAAGAGGAGAACAAACCCCTTTCAGACCGCACACTTTATGAATAGACTGTGAAACTCATTCATAAAAAAGTATCACCATAGTTTTGTTTCTGTGACTAAAAAGGAGAATGTGATGAATCATTTAATTGATTCAAGAGCAAAATGCCAAAAGTCTTCTTCTGCAATGCGAGAGCTGGCTCTTTTCTCCGTTTATATCATCAAATATCCTCTGGTTTTGGACAAACAACAAGACATTTATTTCACCTTTGGCACTGGGACAAATGTTTCTGGACATTTTATAAGCTAAATCCATTAAGCAGCAAAATAATCAACAGATCAGCTGATAATGAAAATAGTCTTTGATGTAGCCCGCCAAACAACTAGGCACCAGTAAAGCACACTCACAGACTTTACATATGGCAGCAGGAGATGACCGGTCTATGTCATCACAGTGCAGGATCTGCAGGAGCAACACAGTATTCCCACAGCACCAACAGGTAATTACAGGCTCAGCTTAGGTCCATTTTCAATTGGACTCTGGTCAGACGAAGCACACAATTTGACAACATGAACTCTAGCTTTTGGAGCCTATTATTGGAATTTTTCACAATATCGTTGTTCTGATATTGCATATTCTTAATGAATTCATACAATACTGTATATGGATTGAAAAGATTAAAATTAATCACTTGTGGCAGCTGGAAGTGTTCTATCAAATCCTTGCATGCAGTGAATACGGTCATGTTAAAGGGATACTATGCCAAATTCTTGCTTTCTGTTTGCAAAAACATTTCTCTCGGTTGAGATAAGTCTAATGCGTTTGGCGCTCCATCTTGCAATGTTTGTATTCTTTCTGCGTCTACTACCTCTGTAACTTCATGGTCAAAGGATGAGGCCCACAGATGTCCCAAACAGAAAAATGAAGGGAATAGTAAACTGAGGGTAGTGTCTCTGCAGATACAGAGAACACCACGCTCTTCCAGCTGGTCAAACGTGATGATGGGAGAGAATACTTCCATACAGGTCTATAAAATTGTTTTATGAGAAATTCCTGCAGAGTATTCCTTTTTCTGTGAAAAGAATCTCGATAATACCTGAAAAGTAAACAAGAAATGGATGTAGCTCTTGCAAAGGTCCAGGGTTTCCTCTTTACCTGTATGACCTGTATATCTACTTGCAATATATCCTGGAGACAGCAAACATGCAAAAGGTCTTGCTTTGGAAAAAGCCTGATCCTGCTGCCATTGCTGCTTTAAAATAAGAGGCCTTGTTGAGTATATTCAGTGTTTTATATATGTTGTCACTGGGTGTTTGTTGAGCATTGTTGTTTGTCTGTTTGGTCAACATGTACAGTGCTGTGGAAGTGAATTTCCCCTTGAGGGACAATAAAGTTTAACTGTAAGCATCTGACATGACTATACTTGGGAGAGACATATGAGAGGTATTTTCCCCATTAAGCACACAACAAGAAGCCAAAAATATTATATGGTTGGGTAAGTAAATGCTTCCAAATTTCAAACATTATGGTGCAGAAATGGTCCAAATAGCCCTGTGACAAATGTTCTCTGTGCTGCACGTGAGTAATGAGTGCATTGTTTGGGTCCCCAGCCAGCTTCCCTGGCTGGTACAGGCTTACTAAAGGGTAGTGGGGGAGTTGGAGGATGTCTGGGACAGCGCTGTGGTAAGACAGTACTCATGTGTTTAAATGCCAGAGTGAGGAATCTCAGCTATTTTAGAATTCACACTCACATGCCTGAGATTCACCCACAGTAATGGCTGAGTAGATGTTAATGCGGGTAAATGGACGTGTTGTTTAAAAAAAAAAAAAATCTCCGCCAACTTATCCCTCAAGCTATGAATCACAACCATGGTGAGCTCCATCCACTATTTCCTGCCTCTATCACTCACCCACTGCGCTCCATGTCCATTTGTCACATGGACTCACGCTGCAGAAGTTATAGGACCAGTGGATGCTGAGCAGTGGGCGAGGGGGGCGATGGATTCTCCTCCCCTCGCTGTTTCATCCATCATCCCTCTGACCATCCATCGACCCGACGACACTCCCATTTAAACACACAAACGCCGTCACACACCCATTTATCTTCCTTTACTCTCCCTCATATTCATCCATCTATGCATCCCTCCTGTCATCATCCATCCATGTCTCGCCCCCCCTCCCACTCCACACACTCCCTCTCACTCATCCATTCATCCACACATCCTCCTGCTCCACCCCTCCCTTCTCTCACACAGGCTGAGTCCAGCACTCCTCCCTGATTGCTGAGATCCATCTGGAGACCAGCTCAGCACTACCACTTCCAGGATCATAAAGCGGGACTGGCCGGCGTGCTGCTGCTGTACAAACTCAGCAAAACACTAATAGGCGCATGCGCATGAAGATCACTAAGAAAATACGGCGCAAACTGCTGCGTGGAGGTTAATTGCGTTGCGTACAGAGGAAAAAAGGCGTCTCGAATAAAAACAAACGCGTCATAACAGAAAACATGACTTAAAAGCAGCTGTTATCTTTGGGAAAGAGCTTATGCATATAGCTTATGTAAATGGGGTGTGTACTTAGTTTGTATGAGTACACACAGGCTCCGGACACTTGTTGACACTTTCAAATAATCTAATTATTTCTAGTCAGACGAGCCTGATGAACCACAAACACACGTATCAAAGTTCGGGTTGTTAATTTGCCTGCTCATCTCCGCCATACTATAACTCATAAAAAAAGCAGTTTATTAAAAAAAATAAAAAAAGAAAGAGAAAAAAGTGTAAACGTTAACTTACCGTGGACGTAGTTTATGAGTCGGTCTCCTCCGTCCTCTCCGCGGTCCTCCACCTCCACCTGAGAGCCGATGGGTGTGAGCTGCTGTCGGGGCGCTTCGCTTTAGGCGCTCCGCTCCCGGATCTCCAGGCTGTGCATGTGCCTGTCACCGGGACACTCACCGTGTAACCGGAGTCAATCCTGCGAGGAAATATGCACGGGACTTCCGGTGAGAGCTTTCAAAATAAAACAGCAAAAACGCACAGTGCAAACGGAAAGTAGTCATACCCTGTTGCAGCCTTCCGCTAAAAGTGTCTAAAATATAAAAAATATCGCACTCGAAGTTTAGTTCAGGTGCCACCCAATCCTCTTGATCATCTTTGAGACGTCAATGAGAGATTTTAGTTCAGAAATCAAAATTTTGTTTCTGCCTTGTAACAATGGCATATTGACTGCATCTGTTGATATGGGTTGAAATGTGCTCAAACAACTTTAGCCCTAGGCTGCAACATGACAAAATGTAAAAACAATCAAGTGGTCTGAATATTTTTTGAATGCACTTTACGTGAAAATCGAGACCTTGTTCAACACAGACTGCTTTAAGTGCAAAACATGTGGCTTTTAAACTGATCTGTTTGAATAGTTTATTGCAAAGTGGAACATGTGCATTGCAATATGGTGACTTTTCTTTCCTTTCTCTGATTCTGTCAAGTGTTGATACTGTGTATCATTTTGGACAAAATATTATATGGAGCTGTGACTAATTTTACCTTCCTTTGGTGAAGTTGTAAAAATAAAATGTTGAATAACTCAGATGATCTGATTCACCATTCCCAACACTCCCACTACAGCTTTGGCCCTTTTTCCCTCCATAACGTTAGCTGACCAAATAAACCAGGCTCTTTTCGGTCAGTCTAACTCATTTTTTTATTGATTTGGTTACATAACGCAAATTTAAGCTAAATTATTTCAGCAAATTCATGCAGACACTAGTTTATTATGTTTTATGGAACCTTACAGTGAACTGAAAAATAAGTCAGACGAATCAAAGAAGTCTGTTGAATTTGGCAAACTGGCCTCACAGAAAAGGCTTGTGTCTGGAGTGGTGTTGTGTGGCTCTGGCCATGCTATTTTGTTTTCCTGCCCATGTATTGACACCATCCACCAGTGGACAATAAGGAAGTATGTATGGTTTGAAACGGTTTCCCTCACCTTTCAAATCAGGATTTTTTAGGGTGTTGAAATTATAGACGGTTTCGACAACAAATGTCAAAACCTTGTTTAAACACGATTCCAATTTGAAATCTTAAACCTGTTTGTTTTGAGAAAACATACTTTAAAATCAAAGACTCAACTTAATAGCAGGAAACAAAAGATGTTGAGGCATTTTTATGTGATAAATTAATTATTAATTAATCACTACTGAAAAACAATGCTCAGTACACCGATTGATGAGCAATTTTTTTTACTTTTATTTTGAAGGTCTCATTGCATAATTTCCGGTATTACTTGGTCCTTATTGACGCTGTTTCCACAGTAAACTTCACGCCGCCCTGCTATGAACTGTATTGCATGGCGCAGACATTACGCACGAGCAACGCATCCAAACTCATGACCTCTCAGTTTAATTGGTCACTGTTACATGGTAGATGAAATCTAGCAGCTGATTCCTAAAGTCAAACATTTCCATTTCATACACTGATTTGTTAAAACATACCAAGTCTTGAATCAGAAAAACCCAAGTATTCCTGGCCTTTATCAACAAGCAACGTCCTGTCTGTGAGCAATGCAGGGGAGTCATGCAGCCAGGCTCAACAATCATGTCCAGACCAGATCAGCTCCACTTGGGGTTGCGAAACCTCAAAGGACAGTATTGTTAAGCACTGGAAATAGCAGCATACTTTTTTGTAAATGCCTGAATGTTTTTTGGGACAGAGTAAATCATGTTGGAGCAAGAGAAAAACTAGAGCTGCAGGGCAGTGATGCAACAGACCTGCCAGACTGCAGTGTGAAAGAGGGTTTTTATTGGTGCTTGGCAAACATCTCCCTCAGTCTACAGTAGCAACAATACAATGAGTTACCCAAGCCAGTGTCATTTAGACTTAAGTTACACACAAATAAACTGCTGTGTTTTTTTTCTTTTAAATAACAGGTATTAACTGAAATCTCTATGATTGTGAGGGTGGAAATGTATCATAGATTGATTACATGAGGACTATTAAAAAGATGCACCAACTTTAACATTGTAATGTCAATCCGAGACACTGTATGAAATAATAATGATAAAAAAAAACAACAAAAAAAACTTTGAATCAAGAACTATTCTCACCTAACACAGACAGATGTATGCTCTTCTTAACTAGACCCAATCTATGTTGTGGATATTACCTTTATCTCAGCAGTAAAATATAATAAAAAAGAATTACATCAAACAGGAACTCTTCAACAACATTTCTGATCAACATTTTAAATCAAACTGCCATGAAACTTGTCATCAGGAACATTTTCTAACAATTTTCACTTTAAAAGACTACTTCACCCTTAATATTATAATTTGTATATCAGCTGCTTGCCTTGAATTCTTCAAGAAAACTTTGTGTCTCATTCATGCCTTTATGATGAACAAAATTAGTGGACAACCAAAGTAAACAGGGTTTGCACTTAATGACTGCAAAACTATATAAAAACATCCAAACCCTCACATGACACGTCTTGTTGTTTCCAGTTGCATGCTCAAAATGTCCACAACACGTGCATTTTTCTCTTAAGATCTTGCCCAAAATGACTGGTTTTGTTTTTGGATTCTTTGTTCGACATAGAGGCAATCAAGTTTTGTCAATCAAGTCAAGTCAACAACAAGTAAGCATTTGAAATACAAGTGAGCATTTTAAGGGTGAAGTATTCCCTTTAGCTATCCAAACCCAAAACAAACGAAGCAACCGTAAAACAAAAGATAAAATCTGTCAAATACTTTGCATGTGAAATCTGTTCAGTCAGTTTGGCCCACTCTACTTCACAGGTTGATGGGCTCTGTGGCTCTGACTCAACATTCGTCAAGTCTAAGGAGTCAGGACTTGGTGGTACTGAGAGGTGGCATCTGGTCACTTAATGGTAGGTATCGAGTTGGATCACTGTCTACCCATAACCTGTTGAACTCTTCAATGAAGGGTCTCACCAGGTCTGGCTCCTTCGTGACCAGGATGTTCTCCAGGTTTCCCTGTACTGCTGTCAGTGTCCAGTTGAGGGAGCCGGTGATGAGCAGCCGGCCGTCCACCACTGCAAACTTGTGATGCATGTAAACCGCGTTTATGTTGCAGCGTGAACAGATCCCTGGGGAGCAGAGGGTGGACAGGGGGGAGGAATAAACATAAAATCTTGAAGGTTTTTATTTAAGGAAATGCCTTTCAAGTCACTATCTGTCGCCAAATGACATAAAAGAGTTGATTTTCATGGGTTTATATGGTCACATTCCTGGGAAAATTCACAAGTGGGACTCAGTTCATGAGAGCTTTACACTAATCAGAAGTGTTTGTTCAGCCAACATGAGTTAGTGTCATGTGGTTTGAGTCCAATAAGAACGGTGCAACGATCCATGTCTATAATCTGCTGCTCACATTAAGAGCTGGGTCCTTACTGTCCTCTTACGGGCTAAGATGGAGTTTGGTAACCGCACCAGAGAACTTCAGAGGAGAAGAGTCTAGCTTGAGACTTTGGGCCTTCTAACAGCCACAGAGCCAGATGCTATTCATTGTAACCTGAATGAAGGGGTTCAGGTAGGAAGGAGCAATTTACTTGCCATTTTGGAGGGAAAGCCAACCATGCCCTCAGATTTTAAGGTGCTGACTCATCCAAACGCTGCAAACTGTCCCAGTGAGGAGCAGTCTGAAGCCAGCAGAACCAAGTCATCCCGTCAAGAACACAGATGCTATCCTGAGGTCCCTGTTACTGTTACTAAGTACTGCTAATAAAAATAAGCTTACTAATTAACTAATGCAAAAGCACTGTTGTTACTCCAATATTCATTCGGTCATTAAATGTTTTATTAGTTGTTTGTATTACTAGGACAACTAAACTTATTAATACTATCCATAATATTCACAACACAGAGAACGCTAATAACTATTCCTATAACGCAATGCCCACAAAAAGCTCATTGACCACAACACAGTGTACCTTGTTTTACGTTTACCAAGCATGATAATCATAATATTGGTTTTCATACAGAATATTAACAGATACAAACTAAAAATAAATTAAATTGTGTACAATAGAAACGATCTTTGCCAAACCCATAGCTGTCATAGGTATTACATTTCAGTGTGCAGCACACTGTAGACCAGTAGTTTGCAGATTGGACTAAACTCAGAGAGAGGTTACACATGCAAGTTCTCTCTTGAAAGGGTAAGTGCATGGCCCTTCAAAGAAAATGAAAAACAATTTACCAGAAATGTGTTTTTAAGAATCCATTTCCCTTCCAAATAACATGCCCCCTGACCCCCCATTTTACTCTGTTTGAATGCCTTATGGGTTTTTAAAAAATATTTTTGATGTGGAAGAATAAATTCAACTAGTAATTAAAGTTTGATGTCTTTGTGTGTTTGACCCTCAGGACAAAGGCAGTCCAGCAAAAGTCTGTTTGAGATATTTTTCCCTTTCAGAGCCTTTGAGCATGCTTGAATATTTCCCTTCTGAAGGAAATGTCTGAACCCCCCCAACCAGTGACAGCAAACTTGTTCAGAGCACTGTGCTTAGCTGTAAGTCAAATTCAGCTATTTGAGGATGAAAAGGGTTTTTCAGACACAGTATGAAAAGAGGAGTCGATTGTGCCTTGTGCCAAAGTGGTTCTCATGAGGTTTGCAGTCAACACACAGATGCACGCACACACACACACTTACAAACACTTTGCCTAATGAATTTCTCTGCAAGGTTGCCAATTTCTTACTTACTTAATTCTTACTTAACAATATACAGCAGCAGTAATTTATGAAATGCAGAGGGCTGAGAGAGAAAGGGAGACAGTGTGAGTCTGACACGTGACACAAAATCTTTCAGAGCTCTCAGAGCATGATTACTCTGACTCACAGGAGGGCTTGTAGAGGAAACCTCCATTCAGCCACACAGTTCCTATCATCTCTCCATTCAGCATGGAGGAACCCTGTGGGACTTACTGACAAAGACACTGATAGTCCGAGAACACAGAGGGAGCACCTCTTATTGAGTATCACCTGAGTCATACTTCCTGTATTTCAAGAGGAATTTGTCCACAGTAACGACCCCAAGGAGGTCAGTGTGACTTGAGTAAAATGTGATATCTCTAGTGGGGCTCAATATGACTCCCTCAGTCTGTGTTCATGACTGTTTGGCATAAGGATGAAGTGAAAGACTCACAAGAAGACACCTACCAAAGATTTAAAACAGAGCAGATTTGCGACAGATGCAACCAAGTGCATGCTTCTCCACACAACCTTATAGAAACTTAACCTCTGTGTCAGTGTGCCTCCTTGGGCTGGCAAAAGGTAAAGAAGTTATTTTTAGACTGACTCACTGGCAGAGTGAGCTGTATAGACATATTGGTCTCAGCTACAAACTATTCTCACTGGGTCAAATGGCATGTCCTGCCAGACTATATGACAAACATCATGGCAAGTGTGGGGGCGGATGTCTCGCACCATCAAAACAAAACCTCCGCTGGGGCTGATGACACCTTACACAGCAGTCTACATGAAATAGTTTATGAGTTTGGCCATGGTGAGAATCCCGTAAAAAAGGTGTGCCATTTTGGAATCGGACGCTCCCAGTGTTAAAGACCATTTTGGCTCCTTAATGCACACATCCTTGATCTCCATGCAAAGTTTCAGCCCACCTGGGGCAAGAGAATCGCTGGTTGCAGCTTAAAAAATAAACAGATCCCTTACCGGCCTTGCGGAGGACCCCTATCTGGGAACCAGTTATAATGGCATGGTCTTTATCACTGATGACTCGGATGGTGACGCCCCTGCGGTGCAGCACAAGTACGGCCCTGCAAAGGTCCATGTTGGAGAAGGCAAAGACACACACGTCCAGAGAGGAGGAAGCGGACAGGATGTGGCGTAGAAGACGTGAGAAAGAGGTTTCCACACCGTGAGGCAACGGGCATAAACACAAACTGAAAAGAGCCAGACACAAGAGACAAAGTTTGCTTTGTTATTGTATCATCTGCTGAACTTCAATAGAATGTACTAACTGCTGTTTATATATTCTACCTCACGCCCAGGTTGTTCAGAGAGTGAGGAAACAAGCTGTCAGGTTACAGAAGCTCCATTTAGCAAGAAATGCTGTTGTGAGCTGAGAAATATGCAAATAGACCTAGTGATAGATATTATTTTATGTGAAACACTTATTCAGTAGGTAAAATAACAGTCCTGGTAAGTGAAAAACAGTGGGATGAGGATAGGTAATAGCAATGACAAAATCCACTTACTGGAAGCACCTCGGGGCTATGAATTTTTGCATTAGTGGCCATTATCACAGAACACTTGACAGTGATATAGAGAAAATCATATACAGCTTCTTTTACTCCATGCAGGGATTAGTTTTCACTTACCGAGGTGATGAAGGAGAGAAGATGTGCTCCACACAGGCAAACTCTGAGGGAAAGAAGAGG
This sequence comes from Hypoplectrus providencianus, assembly GCA_028566105.1. NCBI lineage: Eukaryota > Metazoa > Chordata > Actinopteri > Perciformes > Serranidae > Hypoplectrus > Hypoplectrus providencianus. The sequence goes on along the minus strand of JAOWBC010001255.1, from coordinate 22,171,228 downwards.
ACCTCGTTGAGGGGTTTTCTGGGCCTGAGGCGACGGAGAAGCCAGTCGAGCAGCTCGACACTGAGAGAGAGTGCCACCACACCCAGGCCGACCACCTTCACCGTCCACATCTCTGACAGCTACTGTACAGCACAAAAATGTTTCAGAATAGTTAAGAATAAATGATGTATGTAGTTTATGACTGATAATCTATTAAAACGATTTTATTTATCTTAAATGATTCTAAATATTTTTTTTATATGACATTATCTGCTCTGCATATGTTTTGTTGTCCTGAGGCAGTTTGCCTTACATATTACTCCACCTTTTAAAATAAATATAAAATACACCTGGTTACATTTTACCACTGTGCATGATTATCTGTTTTTCACAGCACTAGTTTAACAAATAAACAACACAGAGAGTAACACAGGAGAAAGAGAAAGTACTAAGCCCACAATAATGTCCCATGTAAAGTGTCCTTAAGGTTTCTTGAAAGACACTACATAAATTTAAGTTATTATTACAATTTAAAGGGACTTTTACTTTGTTATACAATTTAATTTGGATGCTTTTACCTCACCGCCTAGAGGAATAAAAACTTTATACTCCATTTGCTGCCTTTATATGGCAGCAAACCATGTTTTAAATGTCTGCAAGGACATTTATGACAAGGTGTTGGCGATTTGTAACTCATCATGTCACATCACCACCAAACAGAAGACACACTACGACAACGACACCATTTTAAACACGTTAATTGCAGAGAATATACACAGTTAATGACTTAAGATTTCCTGGCTTTAACAATACATTTCTATAAAAAATCTAAAACCTGAGTCTTTTTTAGAAAAACGCCTAACCCACCTGAGAGAGTTAGCTTCTGTCGCCACCACGCGGGAAGAGGCTGTGTCCGACGTGGTGTCGTGACTGCCAATCAACTTAACTGACGTGTCACAAAGCCAATGACAAGCCGCGGTGCATATTCTCTACTCCAATCACGTAGCACAAACCGTTACTGGCGCCGGGTCTTAGTGGAAGCCTTTTCCTCTTTACCGCAACGTGTGTTTAGTCCAAGCCAGAGGTAAACAAGATTAAACTTTTACTCGACAACATTTAACAATCACGACATTTTACAAAACTGTGGGTAGTCGATGCATTTTTATAGATGTTTTCTCTCCATTGTCAATTTAACTAGTGTTTTAATTGTGAGGTGGTTTATGTTGTAGTGGAGATCAACAACAAACATGCTAACTTTAGCCTGCTAACTTTAGTTGCTAACAATATGGAGCAGCAGCTGCCGACTTAAGTTGGTTTTTTTTAAATCAAGTGAATTATTTCACGTGGTGTTCACCTGTCGTTCGTGCTGTGCTGTTAAAGCTGCCTGGGCTTTCTTTCTTCTTCTCAAAGACACTTGATTCACTTTGTGTGAAATGGGTCGCCGCAAGTCCAAAAGAAAGCCCCCTGCTAAGAAGAAGATGACAGGAGATCTGGATTCTCAGTTCACCTGTCCATTCTGCAACCACGAGAAGTCCTGCGATGTCAAAATGTACTTAAAATTTCACCAGATACTATCTCAAAACTTCAGCTCCAAGTTTTATTCGCTAATATCTGCTGACCACTCTTTTTTGTTTTCTTTTCTGTCACTAGGGAGAGGAGCAGAAACACCGGGATCATATCATGCACAGTCTGCTTGGAGGAGTTTCAGACCCCCATTACTTGTATCCTTATTCAGACGTGAATTTTAGTAAAATGCACAACTTTGACTTTCTCATACTAGAGCAAAAATAGAGACCATTTTGAGATGGGATCACAAGAGCCAAAATGGCCAATTTCCACTTTGTCTTTTCCTACATTTCTAGTTTTTGCTTTACTTTAAACTTTTCCTGCATTTAGATTTCAACTACACACTTGTGTTTCATTACCACATATTGCAGGGCTATGAGGCTATGATATTGACCAAACCTGTTCACAGACTAAAAGACAGAAATATAAATACTTGGAAAAGTACCCAAACCCGATTCTGTGGGATTAACTGTTGCTCTAGGTGTCTCCATTACCACATTTTCCCATGATGACACCCAAAAAACTAATGAAATGAAAACAAACTTATCTCATGTTGTGGCCGGTAATAATGATTAAAGAACAACACATAAAATACAATTATTTGAATAGCTTAATATGAAATTTTGTTCTTGAGAATTGTGGATAAATCTAAAATGTCTAATTGTTTCAATAGACATTTTCAACTATTAAGACCCAGTATGATTAATTAGAAGTGCTTTTAATATGGTTGAATAGCCCCTCACACCTTTACAGTTAGAGGTGTTAGTCTGAAAATGTTTGTAATTTTCTGAAACCAATATTCAAACCCACTTCACCAACCAGTTCTGGAGTCTACATCAGTCTACAGTCATGTCATTGCATTGGGTTTGTTCAGACTCAGTCTACACCAAATTCTCTTCTTTTCACACAAAATCCTGTTTTGTGTGAAAAGGACACCCGTCCATGCTCTTTATCCCTTTGTAAAGATCTTGGCCTAGTACAGAAAATGCTTGATCTTATCTTTTCTTTTTTTATTGGGCAAACAACAAAACTGCACAAAAACTATGTGATCAGCTAATCCACTTTTAAAATCTGTGCTCAAGTAAAAAATGCAAAAAAACAAACATGGTCTAAACAATATCAGAATAAATCCCATAAATAATTGACAACAGCTGTGCTGAATATTCATCTATATTTCCATTTGAAATGAGAGATCACAGAGAAGATTAGAAGTGACAGGAAGTTCTCCGCTTTTCTGCCACACATCCTCAAGCCCTCACTGGAAGGCTTAGGTCATCATTTTGATCAAGCTCAGTTTTCCCTCTATTTGCTGAACAACTTAGTTTGTGTTTGAAGGCTCAGTTTTTGGAAAATAAAAACTACACATGGAGTTGAAATGGATATAAAAATGTTTATGTAAATGTATTTTGCGTAAATGTGCTGAAAACAACATGAATATAACATGTAAAGATAACTTTCACTCATATTCCTGGTTATTTGGAGTATTGGCTACATTTTATTTTATCAGCTGACAGTGTCACGTGTCTGAGAATATAAGGAAAAGTGTAATAGGTCCCCCTTTAAACAGGATATGTCCCGATATTATGCAACATTTTAACATGTGACTGGAAAAATTCCACACTAGATAAAAACTTCTGTTTTGATCTTCTTTATGACCTTTTAGTCCTAGGGAACAAAGTCCCTTTTGTCCTTAACCTATTGCCCTTCAGATTTATCAGAGCCAGTTGACGTGTACAGTGATTGGATAGATGCCTGTGAAGCAGCCAATCAGTAGCCCTCGATGAGCTGGATGTCTTTCAGGAACAGGATGAGGAAGTGGCTCATTGTCCTGGCCTCATCAAGATCAAGCTGGTTCAGAGGACGTCAAGAAACTGAGATTGTTCACAGGCTTCCATATGGTCACCTAGGATTTACAGTTGTGTGAACAGCAGTTTCACTGATGTGGTCTACAGCATCACTTTGTCCTCTGACATGTCCCCTTTTGCTTAAGGTTTCAGCCAAATTTACTAGGACTTATCAAAGTTTTTTGTTTTTTTTTTATAATGTAATCTGATTTATATTCACACATTAAATGGACCTTTTCATTTCCAACAATTGTGTAGGTCTTAGCCTTTAAATATTAGTTAATGGAGATTTTCAAAATGTGTCCAGCTTTCTGTTTTGTTTTTAGCTGCTGGAAACTGTGGGTGTAGAAATATGATTTTAGAAGAGGCCCTTTAGTGTAAGAGAATAGACTGGCACCTTTGCAGTTGAATGTGAATAATGAAAATTAAATCCTTTTGGTTAGAATTTTAAGAAAGAGAACAATAGTTGGATGTTGATCTTGACAAAAAACAAAGTTGCTGGATTTAGAGATTTTAAAAAATATTTGTTTTCCCACCAACTCTTTCTTTTCCCACACTGTGACAAAAGGAGACGCAGTCTAACTGGAGAGGAAACTTTCCATGTTAGCCACACTACCAGACTTGGAAAAATGTTGAATGTTAAATCAGTCCATGCTCAGTGTTACCGCTTGTGTCTACAGCTCTCCTCATCCTCACAAAGACAGATGTGTCACAACAATAGGTCATTCCACTGGGAGAGGAATGGAAATGTGTAAAATTGATGTTTAGCTGCTAAGTTCAAAGCTTTGAATTGTTATTAAATCATTTAGTGTACAGTTGATTGTGTGCTTTTGGCTTATGTTTTTAAGAAATAAAAAGTACAAAGTTATGTTTGTTATGAAGTGCATATCTATGGTATAGGGTTCTTTTATCCTGATATCAAGCGTTTACTATCATATTCAACATCAATGTTGGATGGCATCAAAGCAAGTTAGGTTTTTATAATTGAATTGAATAAGTCTGATTGTTGACATAAAGACGCAATAAGACTTGATACCATCCATTTTTATTGAATAATGACCTGATAATCTGCATTTTCACAGCACAATAGTTTTTCAAATACTATGCTCATATTTCTTTGTGTAGCAAATCTGACACGTTTGTTTGCTCTGAAGCTTATGTTACTGTTAAGATATGGAACAATTCCTCCAGGTGCTGGAAATCCTTGAAGACTTTAAACAAATTTATTTTAGGTAATAGATGCCAAATCAATCAAAGGTGAGAAAAGTTGAAACATAGATGTGAGGATTTTAATTTGTGGTTTATATTGGTTTATAGTACAATAACTAATTATGTACTAATAATTAACTAACTAATAATATATGTGATAAAGTGAAATTATCACTCTACTATATATAATGAATTTAATACTTACATTTTAGTTGCTCAAAAGCTTGAAAGTGCACCTTGAAAATAAGTGAAAAGTGCTTGAATCTGTCTTTAGAATAGGAACTCTAATGTAAGTCTTCCTAAATGGGAAGGAAAAGGTGGTGATTAGAAATGACTTGAACATCATGTACAGCACTGAGCACCACCAGCTGGTGACTAATGGAGGGACAACCTCAGAATCACAGTTGGGGTTTAAATTGGCTATAGTAAAGTGAGAACTAATGAAGAAAATGGTGAAAAAAACAATACCCATAAACACATTTGTCAGGAAGTGCCAATACTGAGATGATAACCAGTGTAAGTTATGAAGCCACGGTTTGTGTTGTGTATAATATAGACTTTATATTAAGAGCTAAATGGAGTGAGAGAACGGGCCCCACGGTGGCGCAGTGGTTAGCACTCATGCCTTACAGCAAGAGTGCTTGGTGCAGAGGGTCGC
>JAOWBC010001255.1:22133354-22153657 GCA_028566105.1 Hypoplectrus providencianus | reverse complement strand
CAATTTCCGGAAAAGATAATGTTGTCGAGAGAGTGCAGAGAGTTCTCTGTTTGTGTGTGTGTGTGTGTGTGTGTGTGTGTGTGTGTGTGTGTGTGTGTGTGTGTGTGCCTTGTCGTTAACAAGACTGACAAACACAAACTCAAAGGAACACAAAGAAGGGGCGGAGGAGACAGTGGGGCAATTGAGAGAGAAAAAGACAAAGAGAGAGAGAGAGAGAGAGAGAGAGAGAGAGAGAGAGAGAGAGAGAGGGAAATTGCCTGAGTCTACATTTCAAAGTAATTGTGCCATTACATTGCATTTATTAGCTTGATGGCTAATGCCTAATGTGGGCCAGCGGAGGTCTCGTGCAAAAAATACATTTTTTATTCTGTTTAAGCTATTTTTTACATTCTAAATGTGCTGTTTGATTTCATAAATGAATATAAAAACCAGTGAATTCTAAAAGCCTAATAGCTGTTGGCGCTGCTTTCTTCAGATTAGCATGGTAAACACTGCCACCTGGTGTCCACAACACCTTACTACAACCTATTGGAATTGAGGTGGTCTCTGCAGGTTTTCATGGAGTTAATCCTTAAATTCTGTGATGTTACAAGTGCATTTTCAAGAGTTTTCCATTGCCAGATTTTCTACAAATGTTTTTTTCTTTTGAGTCAAAATCATCATAGAGATTATACAGATCATACATAACTATATGAACTATACGATATGATATAACTACTAACCTATAAGAAAAGCACGTCCGAAGTCCTGAACCCTGAGTTCCAAGTCCTAAACAACCCATAATGCACACTCAAACAGGGAATGCCATTTTTAACTATGAATCATTTTGTCGATTCTAGTCTAAAGTAATCAAATTTGTGACCTCTCCTAATTATACATTTACATCCATGCTTCCTGTCTGAGACAAAACCTGATCAAAATGACCAAAAAACAACAACAACAAAAAAACAACACATGCTAAATAACTGAATGTATTAGGAGCAGTTATTTCTATGGCAATTGGGGCCTATTAGAAAAACAATGCAATGATAAAAAAAAAATTTCTGTGACCTCAGATAGATATCAAATGCTCGAACTGGGAAACATTTGTCTGAATTAGTATGTTTACTTGATGCTTTCTGTGTTTGTTAACATTTGACACAATCTTTTGGGAACAGGGGTGACCTATATAGCCTAGATTCTTTCTTTGATAGAGACATTATGACTTGTGACACAGGGGAAAGCACAGGCGCTAATGATAAAGTTACCGCTGGCTGAACTTGATGCTTCCCCATCATCACTCACTGGGGCACGTCAACAGAACAGAGCCATCGTTCATGGTATTTGTAACACCTGTGCTTTTCCTTTGAATGACTTCTGTGAGAAAGAATATACTTTAACATACATTATTCATGGACACTGTATGTCATAAAAAAAAAACAAAAAAAAAAACGGAACATATTTCATGTTTTTGTTTGACATTAAATAAAGTGGAAAATTATCAGACAGCAAAGTGTGGTAATTGCAATTTATTTTGGTAAATAAATACAAAACAGAGACGTTTTAACATGAAAATAACATTATTTGGACAGTTATGGTGCTCTCTACCTCTTCAGTTGTTTACAAAAAATTCAGACTGAAAAGTTTTACTGTAGGTAATCTCAGAGCTATAATGAGCACCTTCTGCTATAACAGGCGTTGTTAGGACGCCTTGGCGGGGGTCCTTTGAAGGCCTGCAGTTACACACAAGCACAAGTGTGTAATTATAGCAGCTACTTTTGACAGTTTAACTTAAGAAAACAGATTGCCAAATTAACAGTTATGGTGCCATACAATGTGCTCATTATAAACAACGCACAAATCCCAATAAGCACATATGCACACACACACACACACACACACACACACACACACACACACACACACACACACACGCTCAGACACACACTCGCTCAGACACACACACACATACACATACACATACACACACACTTAAAAACACAGCAATATCTTCTTTATATAACCCATTGTGTACTCCTCTACTATAATAACCTGCCTGCAGTGTCCTTCTGAACTGAGCCAAACCAAAGCAGGTTGTGAGCCAAACACACCGGCTGTATGCTGTTAGATTTCACACGTCTCCACCGCGCTACATTCCTGCTTTAGACCAGGCAACTACTCATGTTCCTTCAAGACAGCTTCAGGTAGCTCCACACCGTTCACACAATTTAAACATAATGATAATGTTGTATATACTGTAAAGAAACCTATATACTGTACAAAACTATACAAACCTCAGAGGTCTCACCCCTGTGTTACACACTGATCTGTGCCATTGGTTTCCTAAAGTCAGTGTGAGGGAAGGATGGTGGACTGAAGCAGGAAATAACTGGACAGATGGATAAACAGTGACGCCACACTACCCTTATAGAACATTCACTTTGAAAACTAAACTAAGCAAATACATTGACATTTAGATACGAGTAATTCAAAGTGGAAGTAAAAGGCAACTTTTCAACTCGTTAACACACTAATAAGCAAACCCTGTCTATTTATCATCTCTTTATCATAAGGCCAGTTCAAAATAAAAATGTCCTTTTTTTATGTTAAATAATGTGCGTTTAGAATGGTTCCAAACAAATATCACTTTCACAAATGATAACTCCAGTAAAGTTTCAAGTTGTCATTGCTGCGGTTTGGTTTAGGGTGCCGAGTGTACAAAGTTGTACAATTTCTTACTCTAACCTTTGTTTAATTTGTAACATTTCATTTGAAATCAATGTCAAAAATTTGTTTCACCATGTTAGGCTGCTATGTAATGTCAGCTAAGTTAACACAGTTTAGCTAACGTTAGTGGGCTAATGGTCTAAGGGCTGCTGTTTTCCCATACAATAAGTTAACTGAATTAATAAACAGGGACACTACTCTGAAATATAACGTTAGTTGCTAATGATCACATGTACACATCATTTAGCCAATATAATTTTATGATGATGATATTATGAAAAAGTGCCCTCTTCATAATATCCTCCCCTGCACCTCAAACATGTTGAGTATTTCATTGGTTGAAACATAAACAGAACATGCAGGTGTTCTTGCAAAAAGCTTCCAATTTTACTGTGATCACTTTAAAATACATAACATACATGTGTATATAATCTAACCATCCATGCTGCTGTCACTGTCAACAGGCAAGCAGACATGAGGTGCCATGACAGTAATGGCGGCTCCACTAGGTGGCGAAATTTGTCCACACAATTCAATTAAAATAAAAGGCTCACTAGCAATTAAGCTAATGTTGGCAGCTAGAAACAAACTACTGTGATCCGTTGCCTCTTTGATAATCTGCAAAAATGCATTTCTTGCTGTTGCCTTTCTAAAATAAGCAGTTTTAAGAGTTAATGTGAGCAAAGAAACCATAAGCAGACAGCATTAGCTAGCTAGTGCTAGCTGGTGTGCTAGCTATATGAAAGTTGTCTTCCACTCTGAAGCAGTAGGGGAAGTGACATGAAAGTGTCGTAATGAAAAAAATATAGTGTGATGCTTAAGCAAACTTACACTAACAAAGAAGTCCACAGGGGAATAGGCAGGAAGTCAATTGATAAAACTTTCCAGATATTTCACAGCATGGACGTAAAACCCACGGACATTTAGAAACACACACCTGAATAGTAAGTAGATAAAAGATATTTGGAAAGTTGATGGAAATCAATTTCAGTTGACTTCAAGGATAAATTAACTGATGCCCCATAACAAATGTGATATCACAAGCACAGCTCTAGTGTGTATAATCTCTCTTCTGTCACTTCACACAATATACAGCAAGAGATCAAACCCAAATCCCCCAATGCAAATAGGCAGCGCTGTAATCTACAAGTTATGTTCCCGTACAACAAAACTGCATTTTCAGTCACATTTTGAGGGAAACACATTTTCTCTCTAGATTACATTTGTACTTTTGAGTGCCATGGCTGGCGTTGTGAATCGAATTAACTACGGAAAGGTTTAGGAAAAGATGTTGGTTTCTATTGAAGTATGAATTTTACATAACTCACACATTAGTGATGTACATTAATTTTAATATATAAAAGTACATTTTAGTTAAAGCAATTTCTTGCTTTTTGGTGCCATTCGGTATATGAGCAGCAACCTCCTGGCTCTTGTTTATCTAACCTCCACATCCCAAACCCAAACACAACATACTTGTCAAACATCAAAAACAAATATAATATGGTGAAAAATATGTTTCCCTTGCAGTGTAATGGATGACCGTTCAGGAACATAAGTTCTAGGAGACAGGACTGCTATACGATACAACACAGTTTACTGAACACTAAGTTGGTTCATCTGTGCTATAATTTACAAAGGTGCTTTCCTCTTTAGTTGCGTCTGGACAGAAACACAAATCTGTTCCATAGTACTTTACGGTACCTGCATTTCGATATCATAAAGGTCTTTGTTTTAGTCTTGTCCCTTTTTTCCATTGTATTGTCCTGAGTGTTGCAAAATGGTCTGTTGAGGACGATCCACGAGTGATTGGAAATTTTCTGATATCCCCAAACTTTTTCAGTTTTTTTTTTTATTTGATCAAGTGTTTTGTCAAGTCATCACCAGCCAACAGTCTTCACAGTCACTGTTGGGTATTTGTGGAAAACAGGACAAGGTTATAGGACACAGTATTGCTTCAACAGCTCTGGCTTTGGCGTTTCTTTCATTGGGTCTTTTACACCTGAAAGAAAAAGGAGGCCATCGTGGAGGACAAACAGGACAGAACAGGACAGAAGGACATGAATCCGTCTCCTGTCGGTCCTTAGCGGATGACAGGTTTCAACCATGATTGCCATGCGCATGTGTTGCTGTTCTGTCTCCTGTGGTTGGTGGACCTTCAGACCTGCGTGGATTTGACTCGTCTGAGAGGATGTCTTCCTACGGAGTGGGCAGGGCAGGGCAGGGGGATTTCAATGGGCAGGTCTAGACTGCGCTGGTGAGGCAACGCCGTGAGGGAAGGAGCACATCGGGAGGGGCGGGGGACGGGATTGGCTGATGGTCATGTGATCTCAGAATACGGTAGCCCTGGAGCCTAACAGGAGGGAAAAAAGACAGATGATTAGGAGAGTTAGGAGAGGGGAGGAAGGCAAGTAAAGGGTTTGAAACATTTAAAACCTGACTGAACAGAGCAGATAAACTTTAGTTGACTGAGACGGCAAGAGACAAGAATGCAAAATGATGATGTCTAGAGATAGCGAGTACGCAAACAGAGATATCAGACAGAAAGACGTATAAATAAACATTCAATGGAATAACCAAGGTTATCAGTGAGGACAAACAATAGTCAAAGATAGCAGCATACACATTTAAAAACAAAACGGTGGCAGCAGCTCCTTGGGGCTGTATTTCAGACTAACAGCAGTTTGTTAAGTTTAACATTTCAACAAATGCATCAATATATGCAAAATACAAGTGACTGATATCATTCATAGTGAATGATGTAATGTTTTTTTTTTTTTTTTTTTTTGCAAAGCTCCAGCTCTCAATATGGCCGGACTTGTGATTTTCACCTCTTTTAATACTTGTATATGATTATATGATTTATTATATAATATAATTCTCCACATGAAATGTGCCAAGGAAACAGTCAGGTTGGTGTTGGGGATCTACACTGTGTCAAAGGATGTAGTTCACTGATCGGTTTCATACAAGACTAAAGAGCTTGCAGAAAACTTTCCAAAATGAGGGACAAACAACAGGGGAGAAAACTTCACCTCTCTGTAGTTTTTGAGATTTTAACCAAAGTGGTGGACTGGCTGGTAATTATTCAAAGTATCTGCTCACTTAAAGACAAGTTTCAGTCAAAAACAATTATGCAGTGGACACTTTATGCAGCTATAGATTATTCCATCCATGCTTTTCCATTATGTTTGCCCCCACCCTTACCTGGAGGCCACTTAACTTTTCGAGTGGACTCTCCACGCGGGGCAGGCTGAGGAGAGGCAGGGAGATAGGGGGCTCTGAACGCTGTGGAGGTGGAGGAGTCGGCATTGCTATCCGGGTTTGCTGGAAATTGTTGATCACGCATGACACCTGATGGAGAGCAGAGAAAAGAGGTAAACAAGAAAAGGAGGGGAGGTATTCAATCCACTGCACTAGAGAGATGGATGATGTTCTGGTGCGTGAAATGCCTGAAGTGCACATGGGAGCAGATACTGAAGAGGACACTTACAGTATGAGAGAAAGAGACGGAGATTAAAGAGATAGACTGAGCCAATGAAATATGGGAGGACGCGCGGAAAGAAAGGGCTTGAACCACAGGGTTTACTTTGATCTTTAGAGTTAACAACAACCCCACAGGATTTTCCAGAAAATGGATTTAGGCAAAGAGTTCCCAAGAGAACACCATTTGAATGTGGGATGGTTAGGATTCAGATCAGTCCGTTCACATTCATAGCAGGTGTCAAAGTGTCTGTGTGTGTGTCCTCTATCACACAGGCAGTAAGGCTCTTTCGAGCTCGCCTTAATCATCAGTTCATCCTCCCACCAGCTCTCCTGCACCCACGTCACACCAACACTGCTCTCTCTTTGCATTCCTCCCTGATTCAATCCTTCCCTTCTCTCTCCACCACACTCTCCTATAAACAAAACACAGTAACTAAATGCAGGGAGCCAGATACATTGGTGTCTGTTTTACTAAAGAATAATATGCAACAGAAAGGTATGTATTTTTTAAAAGTAAAGCCTCCAAAAAAACACACACACACACAAAAACAAAACAAAAATCTTGTTTCTTTAGTACAGCAGCTGTAATGGACCCTAATTATGTTTTTTATTGGGTTGCCCTCTAGTGGCCATTAGTCATTACATCCCAGCTTCCCTGTGTTGTCTTAAGGATAAAAAAAATGACCCACAAAAAATATCATTTTTCAATTATTAGTAAGAACAACATCAATTATCATTGTTGTTGTTCTTACATATTGAAAATCAGGATGAATGGTTATTATTTTGTTGCTTATGTTACCAAAGTGGTTAAAAACTGCCTTTGTGTCTCTTCAGTTTTACTGACCTTTGAAGAGGGAAAAACACAGATATTCACAAAGTTTTTGATGAATGAATAAATGGTTGTTACTAAATGAAAAAAAATGTAATGTTTGAAATTCAAGTTTGCTGCTTTATTAAAAGAGTTAAGTAAAGGTAGGTCATTTCTGATCCTTAGGACAATAGAAGTACATGGACTATTAAGACTACACAAGGGTTAAACGTAAATAAAAGGAAATGCAACCATTTGGTAATCATTTGTGACAAATATATACATATATTAATATACAATTAAAAACGACAGAAACACAATAATTCATTAAAACTGATAATCTTTTTGTTTCTTTACACAATTCCTTTAGATGAATTCTGAGTTAATTTACATTTTGGGGTTGGGGTTATATGAAAGGAGCCATTGATTGAAAGTAAAACAATCAACTTTTGGTGAACTTACTTCACAAGTCTTTTCTATAACCTTCCATTTATTCATCACTATCCCTGTCAAATCAAGCCTATTTTTACCCCTCAAATTCCATCCATCCCTCCTTCATTGCCTCTCTTTCTCACCAGGAAGGCAGCGATGGCTCCTCCGGTGATGAACCCAGCCAGGACATCGTTCCAGTGGTTTCTGTGTTCGGTCACCCTCACCACCCCGACCAGCACAGCTAGAGACAGCAGCACCAGGCACAGGGTGGGCTTGGTCAGACGGGTCCCTTTGGTCCGGAACACAAGGGTTACGTACATCTGGAAGACAGGAATATATTTAAAATTCACAGTGAGCCTCAGCATGTACAAGTCTTCACTCAGCCAGCTGAGAGGATTCAAACACAGCCACAGCTCGAATACCTCAAAAGGTTGAACAGCTTGAATAAGCCACAAGAGGCCGCACTCTGCAGTGATTTCAGAGCAGCTGAAGGATTTGATGCGGTACAAAAGAAAACACCATATAAAAACACTGCCATGTTTGGTTTAATGCTTCTAAAAAAAATGACAGGAACATGGCCCTATAATTAAAAAGAGAACAAAGGCACCACGAAGCAGTACTTTAATCATAACTAAATGTTACTGCTGACAGAAATACAGACCCACACACACACGCTTTACCCTAAAAGGACGTCGTTTAAATTTTACTGTAAAAATCAGTATACACACCGGATTAAAGCAGGTGGGTATTTCAGTATCTGGAAAATCGATAATGATCTAAAATGATTATTCAGTATAAGAACATGGAGTGGAGTAAAATCTTCATATCTCCAGGGACACATTTTTTCACATTTGATGGACATAACACTAAGGCATCAAATTTACAACATCATCACCCCCCACAGTATCTCTGCCATGGACCAGACAGTAAGTTCCCTACCACTGTGTAGATGGCTGAGTAAAAGCTGAGCGCTGCGTCTTTGGAGGGGAAGGATTTGCGTGCGGATGCCACCAGGTAAGGGTTTCCTGTGCAGGCTCTACGCTCTGCGATGTACTGAAGCGGAGACTGGCAGCCCAGAGCCGTGTAGTTTGGCCTGCAGGCAGACAGGAAGTGAGGCGTTTGGTTTCCTGTCACCACTTGACCTGCGTTGGCAAAGATGGTGGTGGTGAAGAGGCCAAAGGAGTATACACCTGGATTAAAAAAAACAAAACAAAAAAAACAGAGAGAAAAGTGAGAGAGAGGGAAGATGTGTGTATGTAAACTCAAAAGAGAATCAATGAGATTGGTAAGAGTCAGAAACGAACACTTAAAAAGGAATTAAACGCTTACGCTGCCTGCTAACTGTGTGGGAGTGAAAGGCCAGACAGACATAGCCTTTGCTTTTATGCTTCTTATTTACAGTCGAGCTCTTTAAAAGATTCATAACTTCGATAAATAGAGGCTACAGAGACGATGAAAAGGATGACAGAACAGGACATGAAGAGAGGGGAAATTAGTCCACAGGAGACCTAAACAAAGGACAAGGCCTCTTTCTGGCCTTCTGATAGAGGAGTACTGGTGCAAGTCTAAATGAGCCTTGGTCCCGGAGTACAGAGGCTCCATTCAGTCAGAGCTAAAGACGCTCTGATCTTTGGGACTATAACTGACCCAGAAAGCGAACGATCCTTCTGAGCAGAGGGTTGAAATAACAGCAGTCAGCGGTCACTATGGTCTTCTCCTGAGCTCCCTCCGTCTTCACAAAGAAACTGGTCACTTCCCCGATCAGAATCTGGGACAGGAATAGAGAAAACCACAAACATTTTTTTAGTCAAACAGAAAGCTGAAACTGTGTGCTTACGGATTGATCAGCCTCAATGAATATTCTGTCAGTAAAATATGGCGCGCAGCAAAATTATTCATGAGTGTTCCTCCTTCAGCCTTGCACCCATCACATTTTTCTTTGGCCGGCCTGCTTTATATTTCCCTCACCATTTGGCTGATTTCATGCTGCTTTAGTAAACCCAACATTAACACCTCCCATTCACTCTCATCAGTGGGAGTTTGTCGACCTCAGTGTCTCATAGCCCTTCTATCTCTCCATTTCTCTTTTTTCTCTGAACACATTTACTGCAGTGGAATAAATCCATGACTACACTTTGATTAATAATGTCATGTGGGTTAACAACCTGAAAAGCGAACATTGGGTTTGCCAGATGACATAAATCAACGTCATCTTATACTGTTTTTATGAAACATTTGAAATGTATTAAGAAATGCTTTACCCCACTCTGATCACACCTCAATAAAACCTCCATTATTTTTTTACTATTACGGCATTAACACATTTTGAACACCCATTTAAAGACCACACACCTCCCGAGCCTCTGGCAGCTGTTTGAAAAGCACTTTTAAGAGTTTAAAACCCGAGTCAAATCAGCAGGACGCTGATGTCTCCTGACAGGGGAATGAATCAACGAAACACCACGTTGAAAAGATTCCTGGACACCGCTGCACTCCGCACACTGAACCTGTGTGATCAGGGGACCCCTGCTGACAGGAGCATGGATAGATGTAGGTTACATGCTCATATAAAATGCATGGCCCAGAGCCAGGAGCGTGGGACGATGCTAATGTAACCGAGGCTCACTGTGCTCGTTGTGACAGATGAAGGCTGAGGTTTACACGAGCATTCATGTTACGGACTGAGAACCACCAATGGAGGGTTCAGGCAGAGTGGTGAGGCTCCCGTGTCAACATAAATGATGTGTTTGGAGTAAGATGAAATCTGAGTGCTGTTAAGCTCTGCGGCCCTCAAGTCATGTATGCTCGTATAAGAGGTTCTTTAAGATGTCATTTCAAGTCATGAAGAGTCTTAGGTTGCTTTTGCATGGACTAGCTTTAACATAAACTCACAGAAACACCTAGTTCAAATAGAAAGAGTCTCTTTCTGTCTATATTGAATTTACTCGACCGTTGATTCAATCAACTTCACATCAAAGAAGTGCAAGAGCAGAGCCGCTTGGCATATTTATCAGTAGTTCATATGTAGACACTATGTAGTGTATAGGGGTAAAAATCACAGGTTTTATCATGAAACTTTATCAAATCATTGAACAACAATACAATAATTGCAGATATCACAAAGACTGCCAGTGTACGACTTTATTTATGTTCGATTCAGGGGCCTGCGATCAATTTGATACGATATTCATCAAACACAACCTGTTACATTTACATCAACCCACAAAACTTAAATATGACTTTACCATTTTATTTCTGAACTCTTCCAGGAATTTAAATGAAAAGCAAATTACAACAAAGAATTAAACTTAACCTTCTGTTTACTAAAAAAGCTAGTAAAGATGTATTCTATATCTAATCTGATGATCTTTCAATTAAGAATATAGACCATTCCCAAGACAGCTTCCATCAATATAAATTAATTCATAATTCAGAGTTTCTATTTAACAAGCAAAAGTTAATCGGTGTAAACTGAAACCCTCCTGCCTGGGTAGGTATAGGTGTAGGGAATGGTTTGGATTAGACCCAATAAATTATTAAGATAAAGCTTTTAACTGAGGAACTGTGTGGCAAAAATACAAAAACAAAACCCTGCAGCCTAGGACAAGTCTGAAAGAAGCAGCCATGACAAGATATGTGAAGGTGATGTGCAGCCTAAAGCAGGGCAGTTTTTGTTGGAAACTGTGTGAACAAACCAAAGTTGACTGTGTTAGGAGCATACAGAATGATATGATACAGCCTAATACGTAAAAAAAGAGACACAATGAGTAACAATACAACCTGTTAAAACAACTGTCCACGTGTCCCGAGGCCATAAAAGGTTTAATATAACTAGACAACCGAAAAGTGACATTGTTTGCAACAAATTAAAAATGCAAGTGCTTAAACTTAACAAACCCCCCAAAGAGAAATAGAAGACAACATGTCCAAATGCAAATTTTAAAGTATAAGACGAGAATTCGCTGGAATGTTCTCCTCACTGAGTACACACAACTTTAACTGTGCTTCATTCATGTCTGCAGGGAGTTTGTGTGTAGGTTCAGCCATAAATCATTATCACTAGAGCAGGTGGACGTTTGGTATGTTGCTGAAGGCGCTTAGGCAGAGATGGTGGACGCCAAAGATTAGACAGCTGGATTATAAGCAGCACATTTTTACCTCCAGGCTGCTCCAAAACCACATCACCCGCTGCACATGATGAAAATGACTCCATACTCCCACCTACGGTCTAAATATAGCTACACAAATTGGTATCAGGTTTGGATGCATGTTAATGTGACATGGTAAAAGCACTGTTTATTTTGACTGCTAGAGTATGAGTTGAATGATGAGACAGAAAAAAGAGGAAACTAAAAATCTTATATCTGTCTGTAATGGCAAGACTGAGGCAGCTGGCGGTCACTATACTAACGGCTCTTTCTCTGGCTCAAGGTTTGATCCTTTTTTTTCACAATCAGAGAAGGACTTGTAGCTTTCCCCCATAACAGCATACAGTACACACCACAGATTTGCCCCTGCATGTTGGTTTCAGGGAGAGACTTGTCTTCATTCATCCTCTCCTGCAGAGAGTGAGATGATAGCCATCACACCCTCACTGCAAGCTTCCTGTTATGCAACCGAGACAAACTTAGTACATGGTGCCCTTATATATTTATATATATAGCATGTGCTGTAAACAAACAGTCCGACTTTCCCAGTTATATGTATATTAAACTAAGTGGGTTGCTCAAACCTGTAGAGACCTCTAACGGCACTCTCTGTGCTTATAGAATAGTCTTTTAGTCTTATTGAAGACGTAACACTTCAGTCCTGCTTTTTACAGGCCTCAGAGTTTCAGAGAGGCTGTATCAGAGCCTTGGGCTTGAGTCTTCCCTCAGTTCTTTGAACTGGATTTAGGTGTGGTGTAAAACTGAGTAAGAACATCTTAGGGTTATGCCAAAACATATGTAGTGAGGTGATAACCTACTCAGGAACAAGAGCAGAAAAGGCTCAAACACCATGTAGAAGCTGGGCTGTGTTGGACTCAGGCCTCCATAGTGTTCAAGGCAATCTAAATTGCACTACATCATGTTTTCTCAATTTAAAGCCAACCCTGGAGGGCACTTCATCATCTTTTCTCCATTTAAGGGAGCCCTAAAGGGCAATTCATCACCTTATCCCCCTGGGAAGGGCACTTTATAGGGTACTTAATCATGCTTTTTCTACTGGAAAGGAACCCTTGGGGCTTTGGATGTTTTCTCCATTTAAGGAATCCATAGAGATAATTTTATCTACCATACTTCATCTAAGAGAGTACATTTTTTTTTATCAAGCATGTAGGCACCAAGGAAGGCGTTTGCCACCCCCTGAGTCTACCAGTGTACTGCTGTGTCTCTCAACAGAAAACAATGTGGATAAACTTTAACAAAAGACTGATGCACTGTCTCATCTTGAATCATGTTCAAGCTCTGGTAACAGCATTCTGAAGAAACTGCTACTGTCCTCATATATTTCTGTGGGATGCTCTTGAGAAGTGAGTGTGGGGGAGAAGAAGAGGAAGAAGAGGAGTGGAGGAGACAGCAGCTATTGATGATAGTCATCCAGCAGCCAAAAGGGCAGAATGCATAAGAGCCTTGTAAATGGTGTTGTTTGCAATTAATCACTGTGAATCTGAGATGACAGATTAAAGAAAAGAGGCTGATTGCAACATAATTAAAACGATCAAAAGGCTCATTCTAATCTCCTGAACTGGCTTCTGCAGTGTGGCCGACGAGTTTAAGTTAATAATAAATGTTCTGCATTACAATGAGAAGATGCATACAAAAAAAAATATTTTTAGCCGCACAACATGCACACAATGAACTAAACATATAGTTGTGATGCCTGAAGAGTGGAGCAGATTTTAAAAGTTTTATAGAGTTTGGAATAAACAATCAGAACAGCTTCACCCTGATGTGCGTGAAACTTGACTCAACTCTTTGGAAGGGTTTTCCGATTGCCATCACTAGACTTTTCTTTTGACAAGATTGTCAGGTGGCACAGTGACAATAAAATCTTTTAAAGAACAAGCAGACTTTCATGCTTTTCACCCGGTACCAGGATTTAACAGTGCCAAGTTCTTTGATGATTCCTTGAAGGCAACATCAAATAAAAAGAAATAAAAATCGGAGGCTGAGGGGCATGTCGAAACAGGGTGAGAGAAACATTTATTGAGTGCGTATGTTTGTGAATGGTGCAGAAGCTGCTGGTGTTGGCACTGACTTGTTGAAACATGCATTTTAGGTTTAGGATTATTCATTTGGCTTCAGAGCTTGTGTTTGTATGGAATAATGATAATAACACCAGACACTGCGTGGCTTCTTGTTACTGCTTCCCTGCCATGTTCTCTCGCTGTGAGGGGCAATGAAGTCTGCACCCCCATTAGAGGAGTGGTTTCTGTGCGCACTCCTTCACCATTCGCTCAATTACTTCTTTCAACTACTCCCGAGCTAATGTGCCCACATCGACATCCGATGGTGATGGGCTCCCGCTGAGTTGTTATATGCTACATTTCTCCTCCAGCCATGTATTCAAAAGTATCTTGTGTCAATACTAATCCCCTTTCATACTGATTTCAGCCAAAGGTTACTTCCTGCTGTTCCCACCTTAATCACAATAAAAGCTCCGTAATAGAAAGGCATAAAAAAGTATTGATATTATCAGGCTTTAAAGAAACCTCGGCCCTCTCCAGCAGTGTGTGATTCATTAGTCTGTGCGAAGTAATCAATATTCAAGCAAAGAATACACAAAAGCCACTATCTTTTGGTCTTTTATTAAAGTGTTGCGCTGCAACGCTTGCAGATATTTAACAGATGTTTTTTTCATGGCAGCTCTGTGGCTAATTTGATATTGAAGTGATAAGCAACAGAACAAATGTGAAGGCAGGACTGGAGGCTCCCCAACACTGACAGTTTTCTGCTAAACTAATGCCTTGAATTTATTTTGTTCATGCACACTCCTGCATGTCGCCTGAGGCATCAAAATAGGTTTAACAAAACACATTTTTTTAAACTTTTAAAGTAATGTACTCCTGAACACATAGCTGTTGAATATAGTTAATCATTTAGCAGCTGAAAAGACAGATATATCCCCTCAGAGTTAATGAAGACCAAAACAAAGTTAAAAGAAGCGTGAATATTGAAATTACAATGATCAGGTTGGCAGAAAAAAAACACAACTCCAAATGTGTGGCTTCCTGTCCATCAGATGTGTAAAAAGCGCTGAGGTAGCAGTTGTTGTGTGGAGAACAGTCTTAATCATTGAATTTGGTGAGTGAGAAGTAGGCTCATTTTCTCATAGACTCTCATGGTATACATCCCACTATAGACTTATTTTTCAACCTGAGGAGTCGCCCTCTGCTGGTTATTAGAAAAAAGGATTAAGGCATCTCTGCATTAGACCCAAAGGTTGATGACTGGAAAACAGGCCCATTTTAACATTTTTTCACCATTACAGCTTTGCAATGTGGACAAAAAAATTAAAGTTTCCCAATTTCAACTTAAGTTATCTCTGTTTTGTATTCATTTTAAATAAAAAGCATAAGTTGGCTTAATATATAAACATACAATTTAAATGATCTTTGACCTTGACAGAAGTCATGGAGAAAACTTTGCTTAAAATCAAACATGACATGTAGATACCGTCTTGATTTAATCAGAGCTTGTCTCTCAGTCTGCTTTCTTTCTTATTAAAGTTAACTCAAAACAGCTATAACTTGACATTTACAATACAGCAACCTCTATCCATAGAGGTCAACATCTTTTGTGGCATTTTTTTTTTTTACCCAAACAAATCCACACATACAGAGATGTGAACAGACAAAAGTTGAATGCAGCACACTTGACAGGAGCATAAAGCAAAGAAAGGTCTGCCACACAAACAAAAGGTCATTGCACTAATAGAAAATTAATGAAAAAAGTTTTTGTATGTGTGGGTGAAAATAAAGAATTATTAAGCAACATGAGAATAACACAAAGTGAGAAGAGATTGGAAAACAAGCCACAGTTTGGAGGAGGAAGATGAAATGAACTGATCCTGAAACAAAAAACAAGAAAGATTCTCTCTGCCTGGGCAGTAATAGGCTGCCTATAATGGAGGAGAGGACTGTAGTTTGAGAGTATTTTTTATGGTTTAGAGTGGATGGGTCCTGTCAGTGTACCAGCATGTGGCCCGCAAGGCTGAAATCCACTCTCTCCTGTTCATCTGCAGCTTTCACTTTCCATGCCATTACACCGCATCATTCAGTCTGATATCACTACCAGTGCATAGTCTTACTATTATCACAATAAAATATGTAACCCCCCAAAAAAACTCTTAGTTGGTAACAAGCGGCCGCTTGTTACCAACTAAATGATTGTAATGCTGCACGAGTTGATTCGGTAAAGTTTTTCCAGTGTGGGAGCTGATTGTCATCCCTCCAGGGCTTCTCCTCGCCCCTCATCCAAACCCATTTCATTTAAATGTTGTCTCAGTTATTTTGCTCGAAGAAACTAAAATTCAGCAGTCTGTCACTCCTAACCACAGCTTTTTAGGAAACACTCTCAAAATGGGTCATGACCCCGGTTGTGCTGAAAACAGAAAATGTATTAGTCACTAGATTATAGAGGAAAACATTGAAATGTTACTTTTGGACAGATCCTGGTTGATATGAGGATAATTCACACATGTGGTGCAGATGCCACTGCCCTGTTAGGAAATACAAAAAGCATCTGGTTTCAGAAAACATGAATAGTATAGCAGTGGCGGAGGAATATGCTTTCCTACCATTCTTAATGCACCAGGCAGGTATTAGAGTCATGACGACTGGTTCAACGCTGACTCACTGTGCCACTTAAACAAACTGTAGTGCATGACACAAGTGCATCCATTGCTAATCATAGGTGCATTCTGGGTGTGACAGGATTTAAACCCATCACTGCGTAATCTCCTATTCCCTTTAGAAGCCAGGTGTGACTGCACCTGCCACATGCCGATTTAAACAGCAGATTCATCAGACTGAGGAAATGAGTGGTTTTGTGCCTTCACCATATCTAAATCCCCTGTCCTATCAAAAACTACATTTGACTGCATATGAGCAATAACCCATAACTTAAATGAGGGAGGAAAATGCTGTGCCACAAGTGAATTTCCCATCAATGATTTCCGAAGCACGCATTGACGATTTACATGAGAAAAGCCTGATGGAAGAGCCAGAATTCCAAAGTGCTCATAAAAGTTTTTAAGCTTGCTTGAGATGGTTTAAGTCTTTTTCAAAAGAATGGATAATGCGCCAAAAAGGAGATTGAAATGTTATTTGGAAAAATCATGACGTAGCAAACATTTACCTCAAATGACTGATCAGCTGTTCTCATTTGCAGACTCCACCGCTTTGGCTTGTTTGCCAGACGGTTGTTGCAGGTGACTCCACTGACACCACTGTGACTGTTTGCAGCGGGCACAAGATCATGTGACCTGGGCAATGCAGCAGTGATCTACCGTACAGAAATGATGGTCGCCTGCATTACTGGAGAAGGCAAGGCGGCCGATACGCCAACATTAACATGGCACAGGGTTTACTTTGGTGGAGGAGGTGCAACAGTCCAAGCCTGCATCACCAGTCAGCGCAAAACAGATTTGGTGATTGTAGATGGCTCAGTCACTGCACGTTATTACCCCAGAGACATCAGAGAACCCATCATCTGCTCCCAATTCCACCAGCACACCCCAACTTTCTGTTCACGGATGATAATGCTCTACAGCATTGTACCAGAATTGTCACAGCTCATAGTGCCTGATATGGTACTGCCAGCAGTGTCCTCTGACCTGAACCCCACAAAGCACATCTTGGACGCAGCTGAAGCAGCGACCTGGTAGAACCACATGTAGCACTTGTGGAGGAGTGGAACGCATTGCCTCAGAACAACATCATGAGGCTAGTTAGGAGAATGATGATGGAAACCTCCCTTATTCACATTCACTTAAATGTAACATTTTCAAATTTTGCTTCAAAATCTGGTTTGCAGCGGATATTGACTTCAGAAGTATTTTACTGGTGAGTGTATGATTAGTTCTGCTGCATCCACAATGAACCTTACCATTACTCATTTAAAGACCAACAAGCATGTGGTTCAGGCGCAAGTACTCCACACACAACGACGGTGCCAAATATGAAAATAACAACTTTGCTGGTCAGAAACTAGCAATTTGTCCTGTGTGGTGTTTCATGCAGGTCTTCAGATAAAGCCCTCTAACTGTCTGAGAGTGAGGTTAAGTTTTATACTCTACTGGAAATCGCCTGGAACAAGGCGAAAATAACTCGGCAGCCAATTAGTTTAGAGCTGGTGTTGACTGTGGTCTGGAGGCAATCGCTTGGTTTTAAATGCCGCCTTTATTTTTCCCTCTGAGAGTCAAAGTGATGAGAGACATCTCAACTAGTCAGCTGGATGAAAGTGGAGGAGAGTGGGAGAAAGTCAGAGAAAATGGAGGAGTTGCTGAAACTGAGAAGAAAAAAGAGAATAATAAAAAGGGGCAGATGAAGCCAGAGATGAAGAATGAGTGACACAAACTGCCTGAGAGAGCAGAGATCACACAGTCTCGGTGAAAAAGTAGGCAAGTGTGTGTGTGTGTGTGTGTGTGTGTGTGCGTGTGTGCATGTGCGAACTAAAGGGCTGTTCGGGAGAATTTTCAACAAGAAGGTAGGAACTCTAGAGTTTTTAAAGTGACAACTTCACAGATAAGTTGAAATGATTGGAGGTGGCCCAGAACGCGTTTGTGGGAGAGTGATGGGAGAAACTCCGGAGGCTGAGCACGACTTAATTGGCTCTCTTTGATTTTCTACCTATTGTGACACAGTGACAGTCGACTGTAGGATGTTCTTTTTGCTTTTGTGAGTGCGACTCCAAACAAGAGTGTGAATGTATGATGAAGTATGCAGTCTTGCTTGACAAAAGATGACAATGAGGATCAGAAGGAGAAAAACGTTAAGAAAGGAAAGGGTGAAGAGGTGATTGTAACATGTAACATTCAGGAGGGCAGTGTAGGAGAAAAACCGAGTTGAAAACCTAATCTTCCAAGAATGTGTAGAAAGACAATGAGCTCCGACTGCAGACACTGGATTCTAGTGACTTAACAAGAGTTAACAAGTGACAAACAAGATGAAATCTTTAAGATGATATACAACCAATTGGCTTGTGGATGGTTTGGAGCCTCCAGTATTAGATTTAGACCTTTAGGTGGGTTGGGTGGAGCTGAGGAGGAGGACTCTAAGCAGGCCTAGAGGTTAGGAGTCAGGATTGCAACTGGACGGTCACCTTGCTCAAGTGCCCTTTAGTATAAATGTATTTCATGTTGCATGACTGAAGACTTTAAACTAATAATATGGTCCATAAACCCATTAGGAAAATGTTTCCTGAGGTATTAAAAAAGTTAGAAATAGGGTAACTGTCTTTATAGATTTCTACACAATCTGACCTCTCTCTGCAGCCAGTGGGGACGCCCCCTGCTGGCCATGTCAAAGATTGCAGGTCAAAGGGATCTTCCCTTTGCTTTAGACCTGGAAGTTTCTGCCTGTAATAAAAACACTGAGTAATACTAACAGCAGTCAGAATAGAACAAAGTAATGCAGCATTAATGCTCGTTTGACGTCACAACATAAAAAAAGCAAATTAAGCTTCAGGGGGAGTGTGGGAATGTGTGCTTATGTCTCTGTGCATTTTTTTACAGATGTGTTTGGAATTTATTACCACTAACAGCTTGGGTATAATGTGCGAAGACACTAAATTTAGCTACGCATTTTACACCATGGTGAATCACATCTGGTGCAGTGCTAAATTCAAAATCTATGTGTTTCTATGTGTGTCATTTATACTTAAACATCTTCTGAAATAAATGCTGTAGAATTGACTGAAAGCAACTCCTTTCTAGTTTTTGTGGAATGGAACACAAAAACCTTCATTAGGATTACACCATGTCTACATAAAGTGTATCACATGACATTTGTTGACATTGCAAGCCCAGTGCTCTACTTTAAACACACACACACACACACACACATACGCAGACAGCCTTCTCACACACTGGCGATGGTAACCATGACAATTTAGCTGCTTCAGCTTCATCATCACCCACACTCTCTCCATCCATCTCCCTTTCTCTGTCTCACCCTGCTTTTATTCTGTGTTTCGTTGATGGCCTCGCAGCTTTCCCAGGTCGGTGTGGAGGAGAAACTAGGCTACCAGAAACATTTTTACTTCCTCTGCTTATTTCTCTATTCTGTTTCTTTCCTGATTTAAATACAAAGTGTCCTTTCTTGCCTAATTCTTGCCCTCATTTTGTAACATTTGTGGTATGCCGCTGTCCTTGTATCTGTGTATGTTTCTCTTTTCCCTCAAGGATCTCTTAAGCTCCTCATTTCGTCCTATAAGTTATATGTCTCTCATTCTGCCTCCCCTTACGAAGAAACCGAGGGATGCTGGATCAGTGTGGGAAGAGACCTTGCAGCTAATCCAGCAGAGTTGGAGTGTGAGTGTATTGCTGGATTAGGGTTCTCATCTATGGGTTAGAACACGTCTTACAGGCTATCACAGTGGGAGCGAATAGCTGGTCAGACGAATCGACATGGGGCCACATGGCCTGCAGTAGTCATCTCTCAATCCTCTATCTGGGGTGATTGGCAGTGACAGGATAAAGCTGCGATTATCCCTTATTATCCCTGCCCTTTTTTCACTGCTCCGTCTCATAAGCACAACTGCTGACGCACTGATCTGTCTGTCTGCCTTTCTTTCTGTCTCTAACACTCGCCCCAACAAACACACACACACACACACACACACACACACACACACACACACACACACACACACACACACACACACAC
>JAOWBC010001255.1:22102827-22131988 GCA_028566105.1 Hypoplectrus providencianus | reverse complement strand
ACTTTCATCTCCATCCTTTTCAGGGACACCTTGAACTGCTTGTTCAGGTTCTTGTTGATACCCTCCCAAGCAGTCAGCTGGCTCTTCAGAGTCCTCTCCTTTTTGGCCAGTTCCTCCTTCTGGTGCTTCAACTTCTGGACTTTGACCAGGCCGTCCCGGATCTTGTTCTCCTGTCCTCCTAGGACAATCTGATTTTTTTGGCAAATCACCATTTCTCGCCGCCATGCCACGTCCACATAGTGTAACATCCTGTTAACATCCTTTGATAACTAAAGATCCCAAGGTCCTTATGAAGGTACTGGCCAATTATGAAGTCGCTCAGGTGGAATCCCTATGAGGAGTTCGTTCAAGTACGAGGTGTGGAAATGGCCAAAACGGGCAAAATATGCCAAATTCCGTCCAAGATGGCGGACTTCCTGTGCATTTTCGAGTATGGGTCCTTGGGACTTTTTCGTGCGTCTTCCCATGATAGAAGCATGTACCAAATTTCGTGTCTTTTCGAGGTTCCTGCCCGAAGGGCTCAATTTTCCTAACTTTCAAGGTGGCGCTACTGAGCCATTTCTGCACGCCCATTCCTGAGACCATTAAAATACGTAAATTTCACCGGATCCTGAGGCATATGCAAATTTCTTTGACTTTTTAAATATGATAAAGGTTCCAAATTTGAGTTTCATTTCGGAAGAAAATAATAAAAACTTTTTCAATTCCAATAGGGTCCTCGCACCTCAGTGCTCGGGACCTAATAACTATTTTGCTGAAATTCAGTGTCAAAGAGTGCAAGTGACTTTCACAGCTTATAAATCACTTTGTCTTACTCAGTCTCCTGCATCCCCCCCTGAAGAGGAAATAATCAAGGGATCTGACCGCCTAACAATCCGATAGAAAAGTTTCAGTGTGACACAGCTTTTCTCCCACTCGTTGGTACTTCCTCAATCCTCCACTGTCTGTCATATGTGACTCCATTATTCATGAAGGATTGTCCCAAGGCTTAACACTATGCAAACTTCTGTCCAATTTGCATATGGGCATGGGACGAATGTGTGCAAGGAGCCTATGTGTGTATGTGTGTGCAGACCTCCAGCTTGTGCGATAAAATACAAGGCAGATGACAACTGCAATCAACTCAAAAATGTCAGAAGAAAAAGGTGATTGTACGAATGAAATGCCTGAGTTCTCCTGATTTGAGATCTATGAAGACGCTCACTTCAGCCCTACTTCACAGTTCATACGTGGGAGTGTATGATTGTACGTCTCGTCGCACTGGTGTATGTGTGTGAGCAGATTTCTTTTGGGTTGGTTGTCAGAGATGACAACTCTGATTACAATAACAATAGAAGGTAAATATAGAATAGAGAAAGGCAAAAAATGAGAACAGGAAAAGCCTGGATTTTCTGAACATAATTTGCTAAAAATTTACATAACAATGGAGCAGTCAGGGAGCATGATGGGAGCCATCTTATTACAGGGGAACTGTGCTGTAGCAGGGCTCACCTGCAACCTCCCACCACCAATCGTGAGTGTCTATAACCTAAGCAGGGAGTAGGGAAGAAAAAAACGAATCGAGATCCCAATTCCAATTTCCAAAAGTGTTTGTCACAAAGGAGAGAAAGAGCAAACGTGTTGCTTGCTGGAGTTAGGTCTGACATTTCTGTCGTATTTCTGAGATCCAACCAAGAAGATTAGATTTTGTGTTTTTTCTGCATTTCCACAGCTGGATGATGATCTTTGTGGTGTAAAGGACATGATCACTGTTATGGCTTCATCACAATGCATTTTGTCAAAGCTAAATTTGGATTGGAGCAGAACATTTCAAAGAAATTGGAAAAATCAGTGGAACGGAAGAAAGCTGGGAAAACGACAATTCAAGGCTTTGAACGGCAGCGAGAGTGTGTTGATCTGTGAGAAGACAGAGACAACTACAACTCAAAAAGAAAATCCCCCATAGGTTTTTAATTAACAAGCAGCTTACTAGCAACTGATATTTACACTTATTGTTAGGCAGACATGCTCCAGTGGCCATGACTGAAGCAAAGACAAATGCAGGTGATGTGGTATAATGAATGACAAAGTCAGCATAGGGAGGAGGCTGGGGTGGAGAAATCAAACAAACAAAGACTTTGACCCAGGATGGTAAATGACAAGAGCAATTTTATAGCACTTTTCTCATCATATCAACCACTTCAACTCTTTTTTTACACTACATTCAAACACTGGTGGCTGAGGCAGCCATGCAAGGTTCCTCATACCCATCAAAAGGTAAACATTTACACCCAACAACAAAAATTAGTGTTTGTAAAACACAGCAATGTCTCTTTGCCCTGTAACTCACCTTGACCTTTGACCCTTTCGAAAAGCAAAGAGAATCAGCTTTCATAGCATTCTGCATTCACTCATATGTGCATAAAGCTCCAATCTTCTACTCTGCGACTCAATTGTCCCTCTGCATCTCATCCCACTAATGCCAGACTGCAGAATGACTATTAAAACGTCCATACACAATGTGGCTTTGACACATCCAGCATCTGTTTTTGAAGATAGGACAGCAACAACAGCACAATTCATTTTTTAGTGTATCAAGAGCTCTCACTTAATAAACTCTGGCATGACTGGATGATATGGTCTGCCTCCATGGCTTGTCCCAATCCCCATCTTTCTGTCACACAGAGCTGCATTATGCATGAAGGCTCTTTCCAAGGTTTAACAGACGGCAGAAAACAAACTTGGAGCAGCCAGTTGCCGCTGAATGGCATTAGATGGACTCTGTTGTTCTCCCTTTCCCTGTCTTCCCTCTAGGGTGGTCAAAATTAGCCAAAGTGATATTCAAATATTCCTTCTAAAGAAACACAACTATCTAAAGATCAACTTTTGTGTAGTATGTACACAAAGGGGATGCAGTCAAAGTATTAATACTTTATTTGTACATAAACAGGTCTTTTGAAGGATCTCCATACCAACAAATTACAAAAAAAACCCATATAAAAGAATGTCATAGAGTTTAAAATGTATTCAAAGGCCTTTTAAAGACCTTTCAGAGACCTCTTTTCTATCTCTTTGCACCCACATATAAGTTAGCTTGCTGACTAGCCAGCTGCTTAAAATGTCACACGTTTTTTGTGCCTGTTTTAGCGTGAAAAAAAAAAAAAAAGGTTAGCGAGCTAACTTGCTAATCCCTTAGTGTTTTCATGCTATACTGGTGACAGTTTCCCTAGGAGGAGAGCGAATGATAGTTTTCTTCTCTGCAATGGAGATTTAAATACCAGCCAACAGAACCATTAAACTGATACATGGTGGTGTCACCCATATGCAAATGAGCGTATGACATTATCTGGCTACTTTAGCAACTTTTGGAGCTTGTGCCAGGTAGCTGGCAACACTTAATTGTGGTCTGATGAACAGCCTTTTGAGTTGAAGTGGCAGACAGCTGTGGGAGTGCTGCTTTATTTTGTCACATTAGAAAATTCATTTTATATTCAAAACCTCACAAAATTATTATTACTATTTTTTTTTACAATTGATATGCACATACAAACCTGAATTCAAGTATTCGCTGGGAGCTCTTTTTCACTTTTCCTTCTCTAGATTCCTCCTTCTGTAGTTTTGTGTTCTCCTGTTCTCTCTCTGGTACCTCTGCTGCTTGTGTTGTTCATTCATTCTCCCCCTTCCTCCCCCTGTGCGCTGCATTCTGAACTCACTCTGTCTCTCCCCTCAAAGAGCGCCCTCGCTTTGCCTTCCCGGACTGCTTGAGAGGCTTATATTTAGCAGCATTAGAACGGGGCTCTCCGGGGCAAAAGTATTTAGCGTTATGCTTCTGACCCACATAAAAAAGGTGGAGAAATAAACCTCTACTCTCAAAACTTCATTCATCCACTGCCTCATACCCTATTTGCTTGAGCTTACAAGTGTGTGTGTGTGTGTGTGTGTGTGTGTGTGTGTGTGTGTGTTTGTGTGGCGCAGTGTGAGTCTCTGCATGCTGTGAAGGCTCACATTATGCCCCATACATCTTAAGCCTACAATTTCCATTTGATCTTATGATTGGTCACAGCTCAACTGTATCGACTGAAGGGCAGGATTGTAGTGTGCAATTAGCACATACATACACTCTCCATTGCATAATACACACCCTCACACACACACACAAGTAGTTCACTCTCTTGATTTTTCAGCTAGCTTGCCAATTATATGTGAGTGCTGCTGCTGTTACCTGAACATCTGGTGCATTTATTACATAGGCTTACATGTGCTGTAGGTGCCTGTCTTTCTCATTTGTGGAGATTCATATAGATCGCCTGTAGGCACTGTGACTAGTACTCAGATCCGGGCACTAGTCAGACACAGACACACACATCGACTCCCACCTGCACACGCAGAATCCGCTTTCAGTGGTGGTGGAGGAGAGGATGTGCGCCGTCATCCACCCACACACTTACCTTCACTGATCCGCTGAAACTTACAGCACATTTGCCAAGCACCACACAAGTGCTTCTATTCCACTCACCCTCTCACTTCCTCTCTCTTTGTCCCTCTCTTTGCTCTCACACACTTTTCTGCTCTAATTCTAATGCAGTAACAACAGCAGCGGTCAAATGTGATTGAATGACGTGTTTCACTCAAATCGTACAGGTAAAGCTAAACATGATAGCCCTGAGAGACAACCACTGAGTCCCATCATTGTCAGTCTAAAAGCTTTTGATCATGCTCATCCAATGTGGTGCTACTCCAATTTACACCTTTCAAAGACCTGTTGTAGAGTCTAACTTCTTATTTATATAACAACAATCTAAAATATTTTACTAATGCCTAAAATAATATCATAGCTGTTTCTCCCCAATAGTTCAAAAGATCTTTTCTGCAGAAATAATTTACAAAATGTGTTTGTGGTAGATATACCTGCCTGATCGCACTGCCTTTTTTGTTTTAGGATGATCCCATCAGAACAAGTGTGTCTCTCTTGTATTTTATTAGGACCCACCAATGGTCAAGACATCAAAATGTTTCTGAGAGCTTTGATGAACTGATAACGCACAATCTGCCATGGCAGCAACAAAAGCCAAATCAATCTATGATACTCTTAATAGGACTAACTTTTAATAAGATTTAAGAAGAGAAATTTGATTTTAAACAAGAAATTATGATCATAAACTCATGAGGAAAATGTTGTCAGGTCTTTGCAACCTTTTCCAACCTTCCTTGCCACTAGAGTCACCTCAATGGCCACTGGCAGAGTCAGAAGATGCACTAACATTTGTTTTCAGTGCAGGTTGCTACAGTAGCTATGAGGTTGTTGTACATAGTGAAGGGGTAACATCCAGACAGCGGAAGAGGAGAAGAACTCCATCTGAAAAGGCGGCCGATGGCGGACATATACACACAGCCTACATCCTGTGAGTCAGACAAGTTTGGGGTCAAGAGCTCGCATTTAAACAGACTTTGGTGGCTGGAAATCAAGGCTGTACCTCTACAGCATAATGTGCTGAAATATGTGCTGTATATGTGGGAAACTCAAAAGCGGGGGCATTGCCATAATACCCCACTTGTCTTGAGTGGAAAGTGTAGGCCGGGTATCGGCTGCCACAGTTTCTCAGTGGAGTGGACCACACTTCAAGCATTCTCAACAGAAATTTAAGAGATTCACTTAAAGGAGGCGCAATTTGAGGCAAAGATGTTTGTAGAGGCACTGTATGATTTTACTCTTCATAGCGAGCACTACTCAGCCTGATGCTCACTGTCTAATATCTTCTGTTTCTCTGAGGACAGCTTTGCCAAATCTGAGAAAATAGACCTGATGATATAATTCTGGTTATTCTTGATTAAGATAAGAGAAACACAAGTTCTTAACAAAAGGTTTGTACACAGCCTGTGAGAGCACTCTGTCACAGCAACCCAGCTGAGCTGCTGCAGGTCCAAACAGAGCAGCGTCCACACAGACAGCGTTTCTGCTGCTGCACTGCTTAAGTGCTGCCTGTCATCTACATCAAGTTTGATAATAATTTAATACACACTTTCATCTTTACCATTGTAATTTCACAGTTGAAAGATCCATATTCTTCTAATTTGTGGAGCAGTGTTAACAGCATTTTTTTCACAACATGGCCCTGAAAAATTAAAGGGTTTCTGTCCATGATACACAGCTTTTATTTTGAAAGAGAAACAGGAAATGTTGAGTTAAACAGTTCTTTTAATGCCTGTGACATACTAAACATATATAAACATTAAAACTAAGGTGTAAGGTGTAATGTTTTGGTACGAATTGACATATCAGACCTATGGACATTTGTAAAGGACACTTAAGCTAATAAATTTAGGTTATAAACAATTATTAAGCTTCTTTTTACCTTCTGTGACAGAAAGAAGACTGAATAAGGTCACAAAGTCTTCTATTGAGCTTGACATTATATTTTAATTGCCTTATTTTTTTAAGAGACAATATATAAACCATAATAAAACTGTGCAAACACAACATATTTTATGTTCAAACTCACAAACTTGTGTATATTTATACTCTGACTTCTGTATTTGATGCATTTTGTTATATATTCAGGTTTCCCACCTAGTCCTGATTTTATTGGAATCAGGGTTGAACAGGCTTGTGAAGGATTTTAGATCCTGTAAGCTTTAGAAGACTGTAGCTAAGGAGAAGCTTGAGTTGTGTGCCTGCCCATCATAATACAAAGAGACAGCAGCAAAGTGAGAGAAAGGGTCTGGAGCAAAAATAAGAGAAACCTGTGCAGTTTCTGCTAAATTTAAAAATCATTTTGAGCTGTCACATACAGACACATATACTCGGTATATGTCACTCGAGAAACTCATCCTTTTCCTGTTCGTGGCTAAAAGTCTGAGTCAAAATTGAGAGAACAGGGAGATGAATATCTTTTTTTTTTCATTGTATCTGAACAGAGGCCCGTGGGATGGAGCGGTATCTTGGAGCGAGAGAGAACACAGATGCTCTGACTTTCAAAAAAGCCGCTTCACACTCCAGGCAAAATCACGCCACTGTGCTCCCACTCTGCACAGCTCGCATACCCTGCTGCCTGCAGCCCCCATCCAGTCCACTGCATGTTAGGCTCCAAACAAACACATAAATAAACACATACAAAGTGCACCTGTGCATCTGCCACTGTTATTGTTAATTTGTGCATGTGTGCGCAATTGTGTTAGATACAATTTGTCTCTCTTTAAGCACAATCTCTGATCCAAACTCAAAGGTCCTATTCCACCCACATTAACAGACAGAACAAGAATAAGAAGAAAACCCCAAAATATTGTCTAACAGGAGTAAAATAGGTCTATACTTCCAAACTGAAACAAAGGAAGGGGATTGGCTTAGTCTCGTTTATACAGAAGCAAATGACCCAGGACTTCCTGCATTTATACGTGTAATTACGTGCAACTGCTTGTGTTTATGCTTGTGCTTCTGTGTGTGTGTGTGTGTGTGTGTGTGTGTGTGCTGCCCTGATATGTGGCTCAGAGGCAGCCATGTCGTAATGCCACTTAACTGTAGGGCATCAAAGAGACAAGCCCTGAGGGACAAGACAGATAGTCATGGAGACAGAGCTTTGATGAGGATGTGAAGCTGTGATTCATTATTAATAATATCCCATGGTTTGTGACAAGAAAGTATGGCCGCCGTAATGGAAGCCAGTATCTTCAGGACTCATAACAATTACTGTGTCTTATAATATTCTTTTTAGTGAAAATGACATCAATGAGACTGCAAAAAAAAAATCAACCAGTTGAATATTTATTCTTGGTTCGCTGCATGTTGCCAGAAAGTAGTGACCTACAAATTGCAATTCTGTATAGATGTTGAATTATTAATAGGTGCTTCACGATACATTTTAAAGCCTGGAATGAAACAGTCTGGCTGAAAAAACAAAAACTGTGCCTTCCCTTGTGCATGAATCGGGAAAGCCATTTAGAGCTGATTTTTTATTCTGTTTTAGCACTGTGCAGTCTTGAAATAAGGACAGATTCTCAGTACACTGTAGCTTTCTCCAACTGCTCTATGGAGGACAAATATAGTGCCCGTTGCCATGGTTATGACAGTGAACGCATCCACACAAATGGAGCAGTGAGACCACGAGGATACACACCTACACAGCTCTCCCCTCTTTCAATCTACAAACACCACGTGCAGATGAGGAGGACCTACATGAGTGTGTGTGGGGGGTCGATGATGTGTGTGCATGCATGTAAGGCATTGTCATCTGCTGTTTGTGTGTGTGTGTGATGAGCACCTGTGGATTTTTTTTCTGTTTTTTACAAGTTGAAACACAAACTCACCGTCACAGTGGGGATGGCGGTGACTAGGGAGTAGACGAGGACAGGCGGCGCCTTGCTGTTGTCCTCCGGTCCCGGGTACGGCTTGGAGTAGGCTTTGTCGAAACAGAAGAAGCCCTGGATGTGCACGGGGAATGTGTCCGTGTACTCAAAATAGTACGCCAACAGCACGGTCCCTGCCATGATGACCAGCTGGAAATAAAACATATTGGTTCCAGCTTTAGGATTGGATCCACAGCAGAGTGTAGGAGTTGGGGACAGAAAAGACACCCGGAAAAAGAAAGAGAGAAGTGGAAAATATTGTCACGGATAAAAAAGAAAAAGGAGATTTTTCCCTTCACAGAGCAAAATGATGGATGCTTCCGTAATGTGTAAAATGAATCAAGTGTGCGTGGAGAGATAGTGAGGGATGAGGATGAGAGGGAGAGGGAGGGAGGGAGGGATGTAGAGATAGAGACAGAAGGGAGACAAATAAGGAGAAAGACAGATAGAGGGGGGGGGGACGAGAGAGAGAGAGAGAGAGAGAGAGAGCACCGGCAGAGACAGAGACAGAGAGAGAGAGAGAGAGAGAGAGAGAGAGAGAGAGAGAGATCCCTTAGCGGTGTCAGTATGCAGAGTGGGAGGGTAAAGAAACAAATGGAGACCGATCAAAGAAAATAACGCTGCATGGAGGAAGAGAAGAAGAACTGAACAGGGATGGGAGAGGGGAGGGAGGGTGGGGGGGGGGGTGAGACACAGATGGGGTGAAAAAGAGCAGAGCCGTGGAGAGGACAGGAGGAGGCAGCAAGTGAATGAGAAAACAACCCTGGGAAAAGCAAAGGGCAGGACCAGAACAATTATATATGTATGTGTGACTGTCTGCATAACTTAAGTCGCTAGTGTAACACACAGTTAAAACTCCAGCTGTATGCAAAACACAGGCCACAAAGCATAAGATTTGACCTTCATGACTATTTAAAAAGGGTATTTGATAATAAAAATGTTTTTGCAATTCATAACAGATTGAAACGAGAGATTGAGTAGGAGAGAGGGTGGTAAACATAGAAAACATAAAAAAAACATGCTATTCTTTGCACAGATGAGACAGATGTACAAGTACTAATTATTTATTTATACTCCAGTAAACAGCACTCTAACTCCTCTGCCCAGTTCCCTACAGGAAAAAAAAAAAAAACACATTTGCAACTGCATAGTAAGCTTCTCTATCTCTAAACTGGGGGTGTGTGCAATATTTGTTTGCCCTGCGGGAATAGGCCTGAAACAAGTTTAGAAAAGGAATGTGGGTTTAAATATAGTGATCGGCTGATTAGTTGCATCATAATCTGCAGCCTGAATGTTTGCAAGATGAACTTCCATTGTATGTGAAGGACAAATTTATCAGCACCAAAACATGAGGAGCCTCTGCTGGCAGGCTGAGCCGGTTTGAGGCACATGAGGCAGGAAAGCAAACAGCACGGTGGCGCCTGCTGATACCAGTCGTTCTGTTACCTTAAAGGGGTTATAATATGTGTAGTATTTAAAGGTTAATAATAAAATACCATTGTTAATTACCAAACGAATAGCATTAAATATGGACATAACAAAAAAGGCAGACCTGAAGCAAGGAGACGAGCTGAATAAAGCTTTCTGTTAGCAGACATTTTGATCTATCACAAGTGTCACTAATGTCAAGAAGAATTGGCGCATTGTGTTGCAGTAATTGCTAGAAAGGAGACATCAATTTCGTGATTAGTTCCACTTGTGCTCTTTCTGCTACGACAGGTCAAAATGTGTGCGGTGAAAAACATCTGAGTGCTCTCACAGTGACATGCCTGACAAGACTCCTGTTTGAACAATTAAGTCAGAAAGCAAAAATATGTGTAAAAGTCCAGGAATCACAGTGTTTTAACCGAGAGGAACAGGTGATGCTCATTAGCAAACCGCTTCAGTCAAACACAAAACATCACAAAGACCTTTTACTGTCACAATATCCAGAGCTTTTGAGTTTTGTGTGGAAAACATTTTAAGGTTTTATAAAAATTGACTGACCTTTGACATTAGAAACAAATGAGAGGTAAACAGTTTGGTAATGTTGAAGCCCTGCTGCAGATAATAGGAAGAAGAATGTTTGGGAGGGTGGACTGTGGGCATTTGCCTAAAAATGCAGACAGCATTCAACTCCCCAACTAGACATAGTGATATCTACTTTAAGTGGAGCCTTACAAGAATAGCTTGACATTTTGGGAAACACTTTCTTAGAGAATGTGCTTTGTTAGAAGAGATAAAACACTTACATGTCTCTCTCTGTTTGAAGTCTGGAGCAGGAACAGGGCGTTGATTAGCTTAGCTTAGCATAAAGACTGGCAACAGCCTAACCAAACTGTCAAAGGGTAAAAAAACACCTGTAGAGCCTCAATAGCTCACTAAGACATATCATATCTTTTCTGATTTACAGATTAATGAGTAGGATTTGTCTGTTGCAGTTTGTAGACACAATTCAAAGGTGGTCCCTCCTAGTTAGCTAGCTAGATGACAGGCTAATCGGTAGTCTATTTCCAGACAAGGGAATACAACAGAGCTTCCCAAGACTCTTACTCAGACGACCAAAAACATACCAAACACAGCGAAATGAAGGAAAAGACGAAAATACTGTCAAAAACACACACCAGCACAATTCTTTTATAATCTACTAATGAGAAACAGCAGGTTCCTGCAGTTGTTGATAATGTTATTTTAGCAGCGCTGAAATGTGCATCTTCAAAGGCTTGACATTTTGAGAAATACATTTTCCGAAATTTGATTTCTTACCAAAAGTTAGAAGAGAAATCAGTTCAACTCTTGTGTGTGTGCATTAACTAGAGTGGTGTGTCAATTAGCTTAGCATAGCACGAAGTTTGGTACACAAACATGGAATTGACGGTAGATAACATGCTGTCAATGTACAGTGATGTGATACAGTGCAAAATTGAGATATGAATAATGCTTACATTAAAAGTCTGCATATTGGAGAACAAGTATGTACATTTATAATCGGCACACTAGGTCCAGTGATGCATGGAGGTTGGTGGATGTTTTGAAAGAGGTTTTCTGACATTCTTACTGATAAGTGCTCATCAGAATGACAGCCTGGGGGAAGAAACTGTCTCTGTGTCTGGTCATTTCAACAGACAGGGAGAACAACAGCAAGAAACAAAAGCTCTGAAAATAAAAAAAAATTAAAAATAGGCGTACTTAATGAAAATAATTTTGTGAGGAAAAAAAATTAATATTACACGTTTCAGATCGTGTACTTGTAGCACATGCTACAGCTGCACTTACACAGTATATACTGTTGTGTACAGTGCTCATTCAACAAGGACTAACTACTACATCAAAGCATTGCTCCTCAAACTCTGACCCTCTTGGTCATGTATGCTGTGCAGAGGTTTGTAAGTCAAGGATCCTGGCTGGCATCCTACAGGGTGACTGAGCTCAGTCGGACAGCCTGGTGGATTTTGGCATACTGACATGCTACATTTCTGGATGCATGGATATATTTTTCTGGCACACTAGACTACGGCAGTATGGGGACTGGAATACACCCGAAAAAAAGATGTGGGTGTATGGGGAGTTACACTGGTTGCCTGGCAACACTCCAGGAAGTCATCATGCTGAGTGACCTTCTCATTCACAATCGAATGGAACGCGAACAAGCATATTTCCCAAAATGTGACTACAACAACATCCAGGGTAGATTCATCTGCCTTTTTGAGTCATTAATGTACTTTTTAGTTTTGTATGTGTCATAGTGGAGTAGTGTTCAAAGTTAACAATATGTAATCTGTGTTTGAGCTGATTTTGCTTTTAATTATTCAAAATGACTTCCTCTTAAGGCTGTACAGTACAAATCAAGAAAAGTGTCACAGCGGCAGACAGCTGAGAGAGTGAGAAACCACTGCGAACCTCCTCCAACATGTTTATCCTCTTCAGTAAAGTAACAGAGAGCCCACTTGGACTAATGCTATAGGGAAGGGAAGGGGGGGATTGTTACACGTAGCACATTTCAGCTTTATTACACACTGAAGAGTGATAATGAACATGGAAGAGAGAGGGTGACCTAATTCAAACTCCTTACATTACACGCTCTACTCTGCTGTCAGATCTCTGCAACTTTTCTTTGCCTGTTTCCTCTGCAGTCACTGAAAATCTGCGGATGATTACCCTTTATGAATCGCAAAATCAAATAATTGATCTGTACTTTCCTGTGGCAATATGCAATCTACTTCAATTTGTTTGTGGCAGCCATCATTTCTTGCACTGAGTGTCCCCGGTGACTAAGAATTAACCCGAAGGGACGATGCGTGCGGTGACAACATGCACGCCCGAAGGCCCGTATAAGCAAAATCATGGGGGACGTAGAAACACACACAAACATGCTGGCAAATATATAAATATAGCCCATGAAAAACAAGCAGCTCCATGTTTTATCCATGTTCCTCTACATGGTCTTTGTGTGTTTGAGTGAGGGGGTGTATGAACTCGAATATCTCTGCAGGCATGTGGGTGCATTCCCATGTCTGAGAAGGAACTCTGACACAGGCATGCTGTGTTGAAGATTCTCTCCATCACCATCCATTCCTCTTTTCTCTCCGCGCTACAGAAGGCTCGAGGGAGGGAGGTGTAGAAAGGTGGGAGGAAGCGAGCGAGGGAGGGAGGTCTACGAACACCCATCAAAGTTTAAACAAACATTTGAAGACAACTGCGGAAAAAACTCCCAGGGAGATTATGCATGTCATTCTGCATCTACTTTTGCACTACCTGAGCATTAAAATTGGCTGCGCTTAATGGTGATACTGTCAGTCTGCGAGATGTTACAATCAAGTGTGCAGAATAATGCATGAGGAAACACAAGTTATAGAGTTTAAATTCATTCTGGGACAGGAGTATCAGAGTAAAACTTCTCAGTCTGACGAATGTACAGAAGTGGTAAATGGAGTCATCAAACAGCTCATTACCACAAAATACAGCTTTGAGCTCTTTGACATTTCCTCTCCTTTCCCTCTCACATGAACAAATAACAAA
This sequence comes from Hypoplectrus providencianus, assembly GCA_028566105.1. Taxonomy (NCBI): domain Eukaryota; kingdom Metazoa; phylum Chordata; class Actinopteri; order Perciformes; family Serranidae; genus Hypoplectrus; species Hypoplectrus providencianus. Next base: position 22,118,671 of record JAOWBC010001255.1, on the reverse strand, counting down.
CCTCCTGTACATTCTGCAGCCACAGCCAGCAAGTCTAAATATTAATAAAGGTCAAAGCAACTTCAAATTGATGGATTCTAATTAGCACACATCCCGCACAGGTCACTTTGGAATATAATTTGCATAATGCATTTTTTTTTCCAAGGCATCATGTGCATGTGCAGTATCAAACTCCTGACAAACTGCACCTGCGGGAGGGTCACAGAGGGCCAAGACGGGCCGAAATCATTCTGTCACATGACTACACGCAAGCTGCTGTTTATTCCAGGTGTCTCAGGGCAGTACGAACTAACCCTATCTGCTTAGTTGTCCCCAGAATACCCCAATCTTGATTAAATCACCTGTTACACAAAGGATTCTTGCGATAATATAGAAAAGGATTTCTAGTCTGATAAGCCGTCGTTTTCAGCTGTCACTCGTCTCCTGCAATTACAGGACTGTTCATCCTGTTCTTGCACCAGTCCCTGCCTGACTTTTTCAATGTCTTTTCTTATTTTCAATCAGACTTCACATCAACTCCCACCCCTTCCAAAACAAGTTATTTAATAGCTTCTTTGATGAAGAAACATCTCAAAGCTGGATGCTGTTCTAATGCCAAACTTTTAATTTAATTTGACTTGTACCGCCTTTATGGTGCCTGTCTGTTCTAGATTTACTCTTTGTGATCTCTTAGCTCATTCCAAATTTAGTGAACGCTTGGGAAATTTGGCCTGCAGATAAGGTTCGGGATAAAGCACATTGGCAATAAATTGCCTCATTGAATATTAATAAAGCACCTAGAAATACCAACACTGCCCCGTAAATAATTCTGCCAATAACATATATTCATTTTACCACTGAAGTGATGGTTGGAGCATCATGCACTTCTTTGAACATTTGATAAAACCACCATTCAACCAAAATCCCAAATTTTCCCATGTCCTCTAGAAAAAACACATATTATTGTATTTTACAGTGACACTCCTACTGGCAGGACGACATTTTCTATGTCTTTCAGACATTTACACATTTAAATTATTTACCTGGTAATGCTATGGTTAAAGTCTGGTAAGATTTAGGTACATATGCAACTTTGTTTGGTTCAGGGAAACTTCATGATTTGGAGATGATATGACCATTTTGTAAAGTTTATGACCACAGTTACAATGATAAGTACATGGTTATGGGTATGTAGCAATTGCAGTGATGTTGGAAAAAATGACACGCTGATCATCAGAAACAAACAGCCGTCGGACTGATCCCAATATAGACCCAGACCTGTTATCATGTGATCTCACTTACTCTGTCATCCTCATAAATGTAAAGTTAAAAATATGGGCTTAAATTGAGCATCTTTAAAGAGTATACACATCCCTGAATTAAGACAAACAAGTAAAAACTCAAGCAGGAACACAAGAGGGGACCAACTGGTGATTTAATCACTCTGGCTGCTAGAGAGCTTTGCTTTTCAACAATGTAAAGAAAACACAAATTTGTGTAGGTGGCTTCCGGTACTGATAATCCCACTGAAAATTATTTTCAAAATCCCCCCTAAACACAGCTGAAACATCTGACTGTTCTCAGCACATTGTTCAATATTCAAGTCTACAGATGCAAAGGTCTGTCACTCAACCTTTTTAACACATAATCACTGAGAAAGAGACAGAAGTTGATTGACTATCTATGATTGTTTTGAGAATATATTTGCGCCTGCTTTACATAGTTTACTATTCTCCTTGTTTTTTTTGCATGTGTATCAGTTTAGATACACAGTGCTGAGACCACAGTTGATCATTCCTTCACTCAGACGTGTTGAGTTATAGAGATCTTTGTAGACAGAGCAATTTTAAAGAGATCATCTGACCTAAAAGAACCATTTTTACATTTATTGTTGGTGACAACCTTTAACGGCCAATTACTGATGACAGGAGCAATGGAGGGTGAGGGTCATGAAATATAAAGAGTGACAAAGCCCATAAAGGGGGGAGATGATCCAGGGGCAAGCTTCTGCTGTAAGGTTGGAGGTATTGTGTGTTCAGACAGTCTTCTGAGATGCTCATCTTGCTTGTTAAAAGCGGTTCCTCTGACCTATGGTTCAACAAGGCAGTTTCTCTCAGAGAACTGCAGCTCACTGGATATTTTAACTTTATCCGGACCATTGTCTGTAACCCTAGAGATGTTGATCGGCAGTTTGTGAAATAATCAGACCAGCTCGTTTGGCACCAATAACCATGCCTTGTCTAATGACATCTAAATTACTTTTCTTCCCCACTTTGATGCTCAGTTTGAACTTCAGCAGGTCATCTTGACAATGTCCAAATACCTTAATGCACTGAGTTGCTGACATGTGATTAGCTGCTTAGATATTTGGAAGGGTCTACCTCACAAAGTGGCCAGTGAGTGTATGTGCTAAAGACATATCACATGCAGAATGTAGGCAAATGGACATTACCTAACTTATAACACATATATAGCTTAAATTTTGTTCAATACATACTTTTTTTTAACCAAAACACTAGTAGGGGAGCTAATTCAGGAAGTGTTCCTGCGGGTCACAATATGCTTTGTTATTTGTGAGGAGACTTGTTGATCTGATGATACATAACATTTCTCACCCCCAAAAAAGATTAAAAGATTGCTTTGTGTCAGTGTGTAAGTAGTAAGATGACAGTTTCATTGGGAATGACACAAAGTTAGTTGAGATCTCTGACTCTGAGTGGGAACATTCACAGTCTGAACAGCTCAGTTGGTGCAAGCATTAAATCTGGTTCATCAGTTCATGTGAAATGACAGAAAAGGCCATTGTTTTTTTGATATCATCTGAGACTTTGACCCTCAAATCTCTCTCACTCCGTTTCATCACAAGAGATCTGGCAGTTTGAGAAGAGTATCAGACACCAACCCCGTCTGTCTCCTCTTCATTGAACAAATCACACATTCTTATCTTTTTCCCCCTTGAAACCAGTGGTGCAACAGCAAAACAATATAAAGACAATTGCTTGTATCTGCATAATCTTCAGACATATGCTTTTGACAAATGAAGAAAAGAAAGCAAACATGCAACTCTGAAGGTACAACATAAAATGAAAGAGAGAGTTATTGTAGAAAATGCTGATTTTGTATGAATAACATAGATTTGGGGAGCAAACTCGCAATTTAAGATTCTGGTGTGATTTCAGTGACAGGAGTGACAAATGTGGGATTACACTGCTATGCAATGAAACCCAATTTGCCTTAGCTTCTAGAATCTGTCAGCATGTATTTAGCCACGGAATAAAAACAGATTTTTTTTAAATTAAGGCACATTTAGGATGACGACCTCTTTCTAGCTGACCCACTAAACTAAAAGGACTCATCAGCCGTGTAATTGAGACCTAACGCTTCTACCTCTATACTTCAAAGGGTCTGAAAATGCAAAAATCAAAGAGACTAATGCGGCCCTGATCTGACAGAAACAGAGGAAAATCTCCTGCCCTCAAAGGGCCTTTAACCAGAAACGGGTAAGATAAAATGTGACAATAACAATGTGTCATGTGACAGGAGGAGGGCGGTGAAAATAGAAGTGGGCATCACTGATGTCTCCCGGGGCCAAACTGTGAGCTTGCACATAAGTGTTGCATGTCTGCCCGCGGCCTGTGTGGAGTGGCCAGATGGCAGAAAAGTCAACTGATAAAGTCAAACATGTTTACAGAAGGTGAGAATGTGTGGATGGAGGCTGGTGTTGAGATGACAGCACCCTGCGGGGAGACGACGAATGTCACAGGGCTCGGGATGAACAGGAGACACGCTGATTCACTTTGCTCTCAAAATGTCTGATGTGTTCCTGAATGAGAACAAAGTATCGTATGAATGAGTCTGACTGAGCGTGCTGGGATTGTGCACATGTACTCGTTTAGAAAGAATGTGGCTTTTTTTTACACTTAGGTGAGGTTTGTGTCACTGCACACAGCAGCAGAGACACAATACACAACACAACACTGACATTTTGATGGATGTCTTAGTTAGTTTATATTTTTATCCTTCGATAATTGGCCCTCTGTGTATTTCATAATTGTAATAATTAAAGCTGCAAGCAGCATTGAATGGGCCGTCGCAGGCATGTGGACCTCAAGGGAGCTGGCACTAACTGGGTATCGTGACTATTGGCCTCCTTTAAGAAGAACGTGTGACAAACAGGTCACAGGTCATGAAAGAGTATAAAAGCTACGCCAATGGTAAAGGAACTCCCTGCAGAGAGCAAAACTACCTCTGAAAAGACCGTGTGACAAACAGGGGCTGAGCTATAAAAGGGGCGTGGCTGAGGTTAGGGGACAGAGAAATCATCACTGACAAATTAGGATGTCTCTGCTGAGCTCAACAATACCTCACTCAAAACAACGACATACAGTTCATTAGTTATGGAAGAGTGGGCGTGGCTTACCATAGGGAGCAGGGTACATCTCAACACCTCATACACGTCTGTACCACAAACAGTTCAATAGTTGTTGCTTTTTGAAATAGTGATATGTGAACGTATTCAATACTGACTAGACTTTTTTTTTTTTTTTGGGCCATTTTTCAGCTTTATTAGACAGTGAGAGGGAGAATGGAGGGGGGTAACAGGGGTATGGACATGTGGCAGTGGGACTTCAGGTCGGAATCGAGCCCGAGTCTGCTGCGGCAGGGGCTCAGCCTTGGTGGTATAACAGTTGAGCCACTGGGGACGTCCTCAGGGCTGGACTCTTTTAAGGTATGATGCAATTATGACAGTATCATGTTTTTTGGGGAACTGCCATATTTTGCAGCCTTCCCACACCCACATAGTGTAATGATTTGCAGTGCATTTGTTAACTTTTGATAAAAGACCTAATGATGGTACTGACCAAGTTTGAATTTGATATTTGATTCAAGACGGCTGACTTCCTGTTGGGTTTAGGGTATGGGTCTAAGAGGCTTTTTTATGTATCCCAGTCCCTTACATCTGTCTGACAAAGTACGTTTCTCTAAGTTAAACCTAACTTGGGGGCTAAGTTAAAATCGCTCTGGTAAAATTTCTTGGAGGAATTTGTTATAATACAGTTTACCATGATATTCTTGCCTTCAGAGATCTCTCAAATCAGAGGAGGGAAGGGAAGGCATGTTTTTGCCCCCCAAGTGGTTGTTGAGACCAAAACGCCCCAGTGAGTTTGATTTAACCCCCATGTGAGCTAAATATACAGTTTACAACATTTCATTGCTTCCTCACTGCACAAAAGGCCTGGAAGAGTTATAGCTGCTGACAAATACATTCATAAAAACCTATATCTGACACTTTTATAGTGTTTCATGATTTGATCAACACATTGAGTGTGTAATATTGTTCCATACTGTATGTTTATGTGCTGCTTTTGAATGACAGTTGCACGTAAAGATCTCCCCTCCATCTCTTAGATCAGTTATAAAACACAACCCCCCACACTCTATTGTCCTTAATCTGCTCTTGCTCATGAATCAGCCCCAAATTAATTGACAAATTAAAAACATACCCTCATAACAGCGTGGTGAAATAAGCACCTCTGACACAAAACGCGGCATCACCGACAGCAATGCTCTTTTCATTAGTGTCGGGTTGGTTTCAGACGACTACCCTCACAGTGTTCAGCACAAAAAAAGCTCCCAGAATTAGCATGAGATGAGGCTGCAGCACCTCTCCTGCTTTTCTTGTGATTCGGTTTTCCTGATGAGCTCACATAATCACACTCGTTCGCATGATTAGAGCCGGTAAATATTTCACAGCAGTTGAGGTTTCGTCTCTCTGATTTTCAGGAGATGATTATAAAAAAACAACAACTTAATGTCGGATTTTAAGCCACACATAAGCAATCACAAAAACACAAAACAGTAAAGAGCAAACACACACACACAGATACAAAGTCCCCTCACACTCATCTGCATAAATCACATGTAAATTATGGATCAAAAACCACCCCAAAAGAACTGCATATCATAGAATCAACAAGGATATCAAGCAAATGAATGGGCTTGAGTGCCTCCTGGTGTCACCAGATTGTATTACAACTCACTGAGCAAGACAAGTGCAAGACAGATGAGCCGACTGATGGAAGACAGTGGACGAGCCAGAGGGGCAAAGCCTTAAAGAGAGGTCTGGGAGAAGCAGCAGCGGGAAGTGGAAGAAGATAAACAGATGGATAAAACAGTTAATGAGACATTAGTATATCACAGAATACGCCGGGGTAACGCCGAGTGTGCTCCTGGGAAATAAAGCTGAGGAAGACGGCCGAGAGGAGAGAAAACAAAAGGGCATAGGAGGTGAAAAAGAGCAAATGAGGATGTATGAGAGGGTGAGGTGGAGAGAAACGTGAAATACAGAAAGGGAACAGGGGAAAAGGAGAGGATCAAAGCAGGCATTCATCTTCTGGCCCTCCCCTCCGACTGAATCTCTCTTCTTCCACCTCTTTTGTTTGTCTGGCTGTGTTTTATCACCATGCCCAGTTTATCTTAAACTCATCACCCCCCCCCCCCCCCCCTTCTGGTTTCTGCCAGAAACCATCTTTACCTCAATCCTTTTCAAACCCACGCTCTCTGCCCCCCCTTTCTCTCACTACATTTCCCTCCATGTCTCTCAATCATCCTCGCTGTCAAAAACTCTCTCTATCTGCTCCCTTGCACGCTCACGCTTTGTCTCTCTGTATCTACAGTTATCTGCTGTGCTTCCCTTTCCCCATTTTTCCTCCCTTTTCACTTCTCCCTCTCTTTAGTGCTGCAACAATCATATGCTTCGACAAAATCCCCAGTCCTCAAGCAAACATGCCCCCGCATCTTACAAACGGAGGAATAAAAGCAGAAGCAGGCTCGCACAATACAAACATGTCCCCTGAATAAAACCCTACAGTGCGATTAAACGTTTCATTCCACAGCTCTCCGCTTACATACATAAACAAGTCTTAACACATATTAATTTTTAAAAATAAACTATTGTCTGATTTGCATTCCTGTTTTTTGCATTCATGTCTTTTTAATGTGTGCTTTTGCAGCACGGGCAATTAAGTAATCTCGCTGACAAGTTTGACTTTGATGGAATCTGTCCTTGTGCGTGGAAAGGAGGCCAATTTCATAAATGGTGAATATCTTTATTTTGGCACTCATCCGTTAGATTTTATTTAGCTGACATCACTCAAAGCAACACAAGCAGAATCAGCCTGCATTTATAAATCCTATAATTGCATGTAGTGTAGCTGAGAAAGAAGCGGGCGCAAGGGGACAAGATTACATCTTACATAAGCGATTTTTATTTTAGAGACTCACTCCAGTAAAAGATCTTATATTTCCGTTTCTGATAAGATAATTTGGCCACGGCGCTGCAGCCAAGATAGACGGCTATACTCTATTCAATATTCACAGATGCTATGAGCCTATATTGTGATATACAGGGTCTTCCCATCCCTCCCTTCCTCCCTAAAGTGATAACAGGTGGGAAGCAGCCGACTAACAAGTGTTTCAAACATCCACCCAGAGTGAAGCGAAATCCCAGTGCAGCAGACAGGCGGGCAGGTGCTATTCATGGAGTCTGTGAGATAATGAGGGGGAAACTAGGGAGAGAATAATGTGAAAATGAGCTATACTGTGTCTTTGTGGCAGTGTGTGTGTGTGTGTATATGTGTGTGTGTGTGTGTGTGTGTGTGTGTGTGTGTGTGTGTGTGTGTGTTGAAGAGGGAGGGGACACATAAAAGAATTTTTGTGAGCATTTTCATAAAATGAGCACGAAAACTAACACAAGAGAATAATATATTCTGGTATAAGGTAATACATTCAGGGACGGGATTAATTATTTTCCCTTCACGGATTCTCTTCTGTGGTCGAAATAGTTTTTTGTTGGTATATAAATTGCCCATCAAGAGGTTTAAGATGATAATTATTAATTGCATAATAAAAGTATCTGTTTTGTTCATTAACAGGTTTATAGTTGTATTTTGGGTTTCTAAAAAAACATTATATGTCTATTACCCTTAATGTCCAAAAACATGCTATTTATCTCCTACTGCCCCTGACTATGTTCTTCCAAATGAGTCCATTATTTACACAATTATCATCACACTGTATTATGAAGACCTGAAGTGACTGAGGCCACAGGAGTTTCTTCAGAGATAATAAGTCAAGCAATGACATGGTAATGGGATAGGACCAGACTTCGATTGCAAACATTGTTGATGACCCCTGTTAGTTTTTTTTTTTTTTAAAGAACGCAGTCCTTAACTCCTATTGGAGTGAAGCAAATCACAAATAAAGGCTTTTAAACCATAATCAAACATGCTACAACAGGAACGTTAAGAATTTAACAATAACTTCAACCAAGATCACTTGTTTGCCTGACCTTAGCATGTGACAGCGTATGTATGATAAACATTGCAGAAATGTACCCGGAGCAGTTGACCATGTAGATAATACATGTCACAAGATGACATCATCTCCAGCCAAGAATAGAAACTAGCTGTGTTCAGGATGGTCTGTTTCTTCTCCAAGGGAATACTTTTACATTGATTTGGAGCACTATTTGATACTTTCAACTCATATAATATGAACATTCAACATTATATATGCATGTACAAAGAGAAATATGGAATAATAGCTCCCCTTTAATGGCTAAAAGGGCTGCTGAAAGATAAGTTGCTTCTCTGTCTCTAGCTATTAGAATTCATAGGGTGGATCTGTAGTTAGAATGGAAAGGAGTACGTAGTTATGTAAGCACAGTTGGTGCTTAAATCCAGAGAAATTATGAGTGTAGTTTGGTTGGGGGGGTCTTGGTCTTGGCACAATAAAGGCTGCTTGGAACATAACATCTTTTTAAAAAAAAGAGTAAACACACGCAACAAATGCGTAGCTTGGAGGAAGAACATGTACTGAGGCAGTGTCAAAGCCAGCAGGGAATATGGATGAAGTAAGCACATGCAGAGATGAAGAGGCTTTGTTGTCGGGAACTGTAGGCCTCATGCATTTAGGTTGCTGTTCATTACTGGAGCTACCGATGCTGTGCTACCTTCACACCTCAACCAAATGATGGTGAAAGACGCCAGAGGCTGGCCGCGCTCACAAAGCAACATGTATCCTGTCAACAAGCAAGGCAACTGTTTCCTGATGTTGATGCACTTGGCAGTAAAAATCAAGCCCTGAAACACCTATGATCAGCAACACGGCAGATGAAACACAGAAGTTTGGTTTGAAAGCATTTGAAGCAGCCCTGTCTACTAGAAATTAAATTAAAATACTAAAGATTGTGACAAAGAGCAGCTGCAGAATGGTTTAAGCATTTCAAATGGAGCTCAACAGACAAGAGATTTTTGAGGCTGATGCTGATGCTGATTTGATTTAGAGAGAGCTACTTTGTTCAACATTAAATTGTATTTAATAATAATTATGCTATCAAGATAATAGAGGAAATAATGAAGAATTATGAATAAAATTAATAACTGAAGAAACATAATTCATGTTTAATAAATCACACCATCCAGTGATATCTGTCAACTGATAAATATGTCAGGCTTTAGTTTCTAAATGAGTTGTAAAGGCTTTCTCTGCATTATAAATGTCTGTATGTTACATGTGATAAAGCTTAAGTATTTTATGTTAACTCACCTATGGGACAACCTTCTTCCTACACATTTGTTACTCTTTATACCAAGTAATCTCAATTCCTAGCTCCTGTCAAAATTACTACTAGTAACAATGAGTTCTTCTTGTATTAAATGTTGATGGGCATAAAAAGCTCAGGAATTTGACACATTCGATTCAGGCTTGGAAAACAAAAGCATTTTGGTAAAAGATTAAGAACAATTTAAATTGCATGTAAAAAAAAAAATGTATCCATGTGTCTTGGGCTGTATTTAACCAATCTCAAATTGTACCTGATGCCGACACTACCAAATGATGGCAACTCGATGGAGATGCAGATGTGCCAAGCTGGTAGCAGCTGGTGTATTGGGTAAGTAGCCTCAAGCAGCGATGAGGAATGACTCACAGAGGTCTCACCTCTTTCTAACTCCACCCCCCTCAGTTCATTTCATTTTCAAACGGACTCAGCTGACATCACTTGAGGTCAGGTCTTTACACAGCACTCTCTGGAGCCACAAATGTCCAGATATACCTTTTTCACAAATGTACTATGACTCCACAACACCTATAGACAGACTTTGATGTGTAAAATTGGTGGTCAAGCAAGTTTTGAAAGAGAATCTTAAAAAGTGTAATGCTCCTAAAGTAACAACAAGCAAAAATATTTTTGCAAGAACTTGCTTGACGTGTTTAGCAGCATCTCCCCTAGGATGCTAATAAAACATGTAGTTGCAGGATATCCTTCCAACCTCATTTACTATTTCAAATTAGTCTTAAGACAGAAACCTTTGCAAAAAAATAAAAAAAATCCCAGAAGAAAATTTTTACTGACTAGGTAGAAATTGGTGAACAGGCACAAATTAGGGCATCTATAGGGAAATGAAACTGAAACTGGGAAATGCGACAGGCAGGAGACATGAACTGAGACCTTGGAGTATCATCAGAGACAGCATGGGCCGTAGACCTGAAACATTATGTGGTCCGATGCTCAGCAGTCTGTTTACTTTACAGAACTGGCTGTGCCACAGGAGGATGCAGCCAATGAGGCATGAGGAAGGAGCACAGAGGAGGAGGAGGAGGAGGAGGAGGAGAAGGAGGCCCAGCTTCTCTCCGAGCTGGCAGTCCAGGCTGAACAGCAAAGCTGGAAAGCCAGGATACAAACTGCAAAGGCCGAGTGCCACAAATTCATGGCTGCACTGTAATGATTATCACATGGTAGTATTGTTACAGATGCACTACCTCACTGACTGCAAGTCACCGTCTCTCTGCGAGATCCTCTCAGAGAGTCCACTTGTAGTCACTTTGTAAGTCAGTTTCAGAACAGATTTTCTCAGTCAGCTTGTCTGGCCCAGATCACACCGACTCACAACCCTCCTCCCATCCACTGGTGTCTGAAGCAAGTCAGGAATCAGTTGTATCAAAATGACTTTTTAAAGAGGGTCCTTTGAAGCCGTGCCTCTGTTCAGCTGAGGACCAGTCTCTTGTGTGGCTTTGCAGCGAGATGGCAACGACAGCAGCAGCAGTGAGCAAAAACAAGAGGAGCGAAAGATACAGAGAGAGAAAGAGAGGAAGGCTATTCTTCTTTCCATTATGATGTTTTAATCATATGCAGCAAAAATTGTGAAATCTTCCTTGTTTGCATGGGAGAATGATAAGGGCGGTTGTCATATGTTTATCCAGCTCAAGAAGATAACAATGAGGAAGGAAAGACACATGGAAAGTGGGGAAAGATGGTGAGCTACAGTCATCAAAGTTTGTGATGGTACACTAGGGTTTAGATCTAGAAGGAGTTATAAATTGACTGTCCGGGAAAGAGGAAGAAGGCCATCGTCATAATGATAAAATGATACAGGAAGAGAGAGCCAGACAGCGACAGACAGTGAGTTACATTGTGAGAAAAAGAAGAGAAGGAGAGAGGGAATCAGCAACAAGATCAGAAGAGAGGAAGAGGAATAAGACTGGGCGTTTGAATTGAAAAGAAATGGGTAATGAGATGCTAATGTAACAACAAAGGAGTGAGTGCCCTCCGGGGGGAGCTATGCTACAGCAAGCGGCTTCAGTATGAACACATTACAGGGGGGAATTGAATTTAAAAATGCCCTTTATTAAACTCTGGAATGTACACAGATTCATTCAGGCGCATATATATACTGATTAAAGTCAAATTAGATTTACATCACCCCACCTCCGGCCCTGTTTGAACAAAATAAAAACAATAGATGCACCCCTGGAGAGAGAGGGCGATTACGGTGACAAAGTGGGGAAAGAAAATGCAAGAAAGCAGAGACAGTATCAGCCGCACAGAACGCCTCCGCCACAAGTGTAGGTGTTCATGTCACTCTCCAGTGTGCGACAGCAGGCAAGCGTGAGGACAAGGTCTACCTGCCCCGAGAGGAAGGGGCGAACACAAACCAGAGGAGAGATAAAAACAGTGATGAAGGAATGATGGAGACTCAGGAGGGAAAAGAAGCTGTAAGGGAGAGGAAAGACGGAAAAGGAGGTCTTTGCGATAGCAGACTGGCTTTGAGTGGGAGGAGGGGATGAAGCTTTACATGTAAAGGGAAATAATGGAGAGATCCATGGTGCAAAAGATATAATTACTCAAGGGAATAAGTGCAGGAGAGGAGTGATGTGGAGGATCCGAATAAAAAAGAGTGACTGGGCAGTACACAAGAGACCGTCAAAGAGAATACCAGAGGAAGGGAGGAGCACCACTGACAGATATAAGCCTTGAGATATTATAGACGCACTATGAAAAAATTAGAAAGCTGGAAAATCATTATAACAAGTCCTCAAGAGGATGCAGAGAATGAGCCAATACCAAAGCACTCTAAAAGAAAATAAAAGCAAGCTTAAGACCGTGCATAAACCTGCAGGGATTGGGGGATATCTGTGCTATAAGGAGATGCAGCCGTAACCGAGATGTGTGTTGAAGAGCATTGTTGTGTGCAAAGAGTGTAGGATTCATGTGCTGGATGAGGCACAAAACGCAGATGAAAAAGCTACAGTGTGATCTCAAGAGGACGGTGTGAACGAGTGAATGAGTACAAAGAAACGAGGTCGGAGAAAATCCTTCAGGAGAGTCAGCTGAAGCGTAACTGCAGGTGCAGTTTGCGAAAGAGCTTACACTAGAAACTTTCGTTTTCATGTTTTCACAAGACCTGTGTTTACTTAGGTTTGTCTCAACCGGTGGGACAGAAAGTCGTCCATATCTATTCTCAGCTCACTTGTTTGCCTGCGGGCTACATCTATTAATGAAAAACCTGAAATTCTGACTCATTCTAGTCAACTTTCTATCCCTTTGACTTTTCACCAACCTCAAGCTTTAATATTTTAGCAAGAATGTACAAGAATGCAACATCACAGCTTTAAGGGGGATTCAAAAGTAAGGGCTGTATTTTAGGGGTAAAGAAAACGGCTAATTCAGCTTTCGTCGCTGTAACTCAGAGGCCTGGAGTGTGTTAGCAGTGGCACAGGCTAATTGGGTTTCCGTTCTTAATTAGGCCAATTAATTAGGAAATGCAGCTGAGGCCATGAGCGCTCCATCAGGTCATTCAGGGATTACAGGCAGAGAAGAAGAGTTGTGGGAAGAGTAGAGGCGCGAAGGAAAGGAATCAAGCAGAAAAAAGGTCACTTGAGACGGCCTTTGTTGCGAGGATACTTCAGCGATGGACCTCTCAACCCTCTCTCTGAATGTTATCTCCAAATGACTTGCAGACTGAGGGTAATTACCCATTTGTGACAAATTAATCAAATCAATCATCGCTTTCTGGAGTCAGTGAATTGAAAACAGAGCCTGCTAATTCATGCAATTTCCCAACTGACGCTCATTGTTGTTAATCTGCCATGAGAAACATATGAAATGATGGAAGAAAAAGATGTGGGAAGAAATGGCAGGGAAGTGAAAGAGGAACATTCAGAGGCAGAAGGCCGTAAAATATGCTTTAATATGTCCATCCAGCCTGGCTTTCAAAAAATGGTGTTCCCATACAACTAAACTGCATTGTAAATTATGTTTTGAGGGAAAACATATTTTATCCCAGATTATGTCAACATGTTTTGATATAGATAGTATATAAAAATAGACTTGACAGCTTGCCAAAAGTGAAGCAAAAAAATATTGATCGCCCCCTGGTGGGTGGCTGCAGAATAGGTCATGAATAATTTTGTTAGTCGATTTTTCTGAAAAGTTTTGTTTTAATTAGTCCTTTGACTTTCCCATGTCCAGAGGAGGTAACAGTTAACAGTTGGGTCAAACAAACACAAAGTTATACAGAGGAAACCGCCGTTTGTGTCCCATGGAAACCAAAACTCATTATTAAGTAACCTTTTGATAGCTTTATCTTTTCAGCCAAACCCTGATCTTTCCCTGAACCTAATCCAGTTATTTTGTTGCCTAAACCTAACCAAACATTTTAAAAACCTCAACCATGAGGAAAATGTTTGATTTGAAACATAATTTAGTTGTATGTAAATTTTAGGAGACAGGGTTGGTCAGTTTGCTCTGTCAAACACCAATTTAACTCAGGTTTCTAAATCCTCATATATCCTCAGAGTACACTGCTACCTCTTCATTTCTGCCCACTTTCATATACAACAATTCAGCATTTTGCAGAAAACTTTTCCCAAAGGACAATATCAGCACATGAAAGCCTCAGATTTAGGTTAAGTCAAGTCAAATATGACAATATGACAAAATCGCCTTCAGTTAGAGGTTAAAAAAAGAAGCAAGGAACAAACCACTCAATATGGCCTCAATGTTCAGGTCGGATCAGGCTCAAGTCTGATGAGCACAACAAGTGACGACTGTGCTGGTCGCTTTGAACAAAACATGTCCAAACACTCACCTCCACAAAGAGGAAGCAGGGCACGATGTAGGTGCTGGTCTTCTGCTGTTCGCCGTCTGCAGGAAGAGTCCTCATCGGCCTCCTCTGCGCCGACAGCGGACGCTCCGTCATCTGCAGGGTCAAAGGTCATTTCAAAGCTTGAGTGCACTTTATTCTGTTTGAATCTAGAGAAAATGCTGGCTGCAGGCAGAAGGCAAAAGCAAATACTGAAGCTGACATCACAGTAATGTATGATGCTAAATGCACACACAAAACCTAAGTAAGTAAGTAAGTACTCATAGAGCTACAGATAAAAGCCTAAGAAGTTTCAGACCATAGACTTAAATGTTGAATGCAGTGCAGCTGATACTGAAAGAGCAGCCTGGGTGACCTTGAGGTGAAGTTAAAAGTAAAAGATAGAAGAAAGGCTAAGAATTCCAGCCATTGAGATAATACTTTATAGTACTTGAACGGAGACAACTTCTAACAGCCTTCACTGTAAGTTTGGCTGTGCATAATAAGTGGCTTGACTTATTGGTGAGGAAACAGACCTGACTGGCACCTCGATGTAGTCATAACTTTCTGACAACAATGAGTCACTAAACAGTCTCCTGAGCTCCAGATGATACAACAGTGTAAATAGTAGTCTATTTATATTCAGTGCCTGGCCCAGAGTAAATCTTAGGGTGAGGGTTTCATAGTCTGTTGAGTAGCAGGGGGAAAATAACTCTGTTGAACATTTTTTTTCCACTCGACAGTTGAGTGTCTATAAGTTTTGATTTGTTTGAGCATTTGTCTTAAAATATGTTTGTAGCTTAAAGCTGCTGTACACAAGATTCAGAGCACATTTAAGGTTCAGAGTCTGAGAACGGATTGCCTCCACACAACCTCACGTTTATATTCGCATCTCTTCGCAAATGGACAAATGGAGATTTTACCACAGACTAAAAACAGTGAAGCTTGTATTACAACAAACACACAAAGAGAGTGTGACTTCATTCTGTTCTCAGGACCACAGAGTTTATAAAATATGGAGTGTCCATGAAGTCACCCACAGTTTTCTGAAGAGCTGAAATGAAGCTCAAACTGGATGACTCCATGTGCAGTGCCTGTCAAAGTAGTCATAATTGTCTTTAAGGACTGATCTTCTTCGGAGCCAGCCCCAACTGGGTCCTCAAAGCGTTGCAGTTTTATGTAAAACCACGAGCTCCGCTTTCAGCACCAGATGTTTTCTCTTGTTCAGGACTCCACTACACTTTAGTAAATATTTGTTTATTCTTATACTAAAACTTGTCTGCAGCATCTTTAAAGGAACACAAGTAAAAGGTCCTGACCATAGAACATTAATTGGACCGGTTTGCCTGGTCGTGGTGCTTGTTGTGAGTTTTTATGGCAGTTTTTTCAAGAGTTCGCCTGTTAAAGCAGGAATAGTTCTTTACACTTGCAGCGGCGGG
>JAOWBC010001255.1:22032014-22042360 GCA_028566105.1 Hypoplectrus providencianus | reverse complement strand
CATTCTCACAGTCCTTGGATTCATCTAGATATTCTTGACTCAAGGACAATGGATGCAATGAATATTTTCATATGTCACACTAAATCAATACTGCCAACGCAAGAGCGTTAGAATTATTAAAAGAAAATATCAATGTTATGTTTAGTGACACTGCATCAACTCAGAAAAACTCTCATTTTTTCTTGAATTGTTTACATGTAAAGTTTTGATGCAGACTGCACAAAAAATAAATCTATAATGTGTGGACTGAAATAATAATAATAAAAAATAGTAATAATAAAATAAACTCTTTTTTTTTTTTTTTTACTAAATCTGATGCATGTGCTGGTTTGTTCTTTATTTTGTGGAAGGTTTTCTATAACTAGATTTTAAAATGACAATATATAGCCAGGCTTATAGTATGAATTGTAAAATTGCATCATATGACATGTTAAGATTGATTTTATTTACATATCTATTTCGCTATTATTCCTGTATTGTCATTCAGCATTTAACACATCTGCTTAGATGTGCAAAAATTAATTCTGGATTCAATTATTGCATTCAGCGGTCCACAGGACAGGAACATTTGTGAATTTTGATTTTATATTAATCAGAGATCTGTCAAAACCCCTCTTCTGTAATTCATTCCAAAATATATTGCAAAGAAAACAGTAAAGCCTGGACATCTTTTTCCAGATATAAGTGGACACAAAGAATTAATCATCCCCTCATCCCTCTGGTACATTCCTCATTCACTTGCATGGCGTAATAATTAATGTGTGCTGCTCACTAATTGGATTAGCACTATACATCTTCAAATCCACAACAATAAGTTAAGCCTCAAGCACATGCGTTAGTGCATGCACACATGCTCCCTCTGTGTATGTGAATATTTGCTGGTGTGAGGCTGGTATGCAAATGTGGGCGTGCACAATCGGCGAACTGAGGGTGTTAGTGTGCACGAGGGAGGAGATTCAGGCTGCGAGGCTGCAGAGCTGCGAGCAAACAGATTCCTTTTGTTGTTGGTTAAACATCAGTGACCTGAAACAAGAAACAAGTGTGCATTCTCAGAAATATGTGTTTGTCATTTGGAGGGCATCTTCAAAGCATTTTGTTAACAGGTATGTGCAACTGTACAGTAGAGTATTCTTTAATTCACTCTACTTTTACGTCTCTAATGTGAGTAATTACTACAAAAGAATGAAAATGTGTGACAGAAATGATTCTGTTTACAAGACTAGCTTTTGCTGGTGTTACTTTCTGCCTCAATAACTAAAGCATATCAAAGTAAGTGACTGTAAAATGCGCACAGAACTATGTCAGCAACCCTTAGATAGCAGCAGAACTAATTCTCATTAGGAGTGAAGTTGGCTGCATTTATGTAAATTCATTTGCATTCTTGTGTAATGCCCTCAGATCTTAAACTACCTTAGGACACCGCTGACCCCAAATAGAAGGGCAAGTTTATTTGTAAGGCCCGTCGCGGATGTATTTTTAATGATGATCATGATTTTGCTGTTCTTTTGATAAAGTGAGCCTCTGTGTAGATAATGAGCAAAACATAATTCTGTTATGTAATGGAGTTTTAATCCGCAATCTCTTGCAACCTCACTCGCCCGATGAGAGAGTTGGAGAACCTTTGGTTAAATTCTGCCAGCGTCTTCTGAGCATCTTAGGAAATAAAACAGAACAGCATGTCATATTAGATATATAATGCCATTAGTTTGTTGAAGCAAATATACATGGGGGGGGGGGGGTATCTCGTTATGGCATGCCAGAGTTTACACCCAGAGTAGTCAGATTACATTACCTTAGCTCATATCAATGGGGGGATTGTTTCACTACTGAAGCGCTGCAGGATCATTGGATTAATTGATTTAAGCCTGTTTGTTTTCAGCAGGATTTTCGACAAAATCAGCAGGTGTGGGTGAATAAACCCGTTTAAGCAGAGATTTGCAAAAGATTTTAGAGTTTAAATGATTACCACAATCGGCTGTGACAAAACTCTCGTTTTCACGCTTCATTTCTTGGTGAACTTTATGTTTGGAACACAGTCAGTCACTGAGTGACTTATTATGTTACCTTTATGACATGCATGAGAGTGAGTCTGTGGTGTATTGTACAACAGGGCAGGCAATAGCTCACCATGGTACAACCTGAATATGTTTAGCCTTCTTGTAGTTTTCTGTGCCTGGATTGAAAAGCTGCAGCATGCATTAAACTCAATCAATAATTGAGTTTCAGTCTCATTTAGACACACTGCTAATTATGTGAGAAAGGCAACTATCATTCCACTTACATCCCAAGAGAAAATATCAAATAATGGAGACTGATTGATGTCAGTGGTGCATTCATAGAGTATCTAAATGCTGTCTGTTCATCATGTAGATTCAATAATAACATGCAAGGAAGAGAAGGAAGTGGAAGCAGGTTACGTTATCAAAATATTGCCAGTGCTAGCTACCAAGCTTGGATGCAAGGGGTGTCAAACAAAATAAGCAGCTGCCTCCTTAGTGTGCCTTTAAAAACATTCAAATGCTGAAGAAGAGATTTTTAGGCAACCAAAAAGGTAAAATTTCCATAGATTAAGTGATAACTCACCGCAAAAAGATTAGAGTTCAGAGAGGAAAGTAAGAAGCGCAACCTGGCAGTGAACAAGCAAACATGTCATACAAGATTTTACCCAAAAAGCTTAATTAACAAAAAAAAACAATCATCCAGGCGGCAAACGACCAGTCAGAGCAGTGAAGCAAACCTAGAAGTCACCAAGGCCTGCAATCTTTCAGAATTCCAACAGGGGTCGCCAACAACAGCTGCAAAAGAAGTCCAGTCCTATTGATCTCAATACAAAATGAGACTACTTCGCACTTGATTTACTACCTCAGAAAGATTTCTTGTGGCAGCTCAATGATATAAATGGTTTCAAGTTTCTCCAATACAACCCAATGTGAATTGTGCAAATAATGGATCCATCGTGAAGAAAATAGATGATACATCAGGGTGTGATTCGGGGTGTAGCTACCTCTGATTGATGCTAACATGAAGGGCCGTTGATGGATAACAAATCAATACATGCGGCTCTGTGTATATGAAGCTAGCCTTGTACCTGTTTGTCATCTTTGAATCTCAGAACTGTTGTTTTCAGGTAAATTCAAGTTCATTTTAACATTTTGGTCATTTAAAAATGCATTTTAAAAAACAATGCTGGCAACAGACATAAGCAAGAAGATGACAGCAGTAAAGCCAAACTCAACGCTTTAAACATGCAGTCCTCAGACTAATGGAGGACATCACGGTTACTACGTCCATTATTTATATACAGTCCATGTGAATATCATGCCGCATTGAAGAAGACTTTGAGCTAACAACTCAGACGATAGTCACATGATGAAAAAATTTATTTTTTTCAGACAGTGGAGTCGCCCCGTGCTGGCAGTTTAAAGAGTGCAGGTTTAAATCACATCCACATTGGCTATAATTAAAAGAAATGGAGCTGCCAGCCAATGAGCGGTCCCTTAAACCAGCCATTGTTGTTTGTAAACAGTACTTGTCATAACTCTTATGACTCACTGCTTCCTCACTGTTCTCATCCTAATTTCTCCACATTAGGCCACGCTGTCCCTGCATGGTCTGTCATCATTGTTACCACACTGTTCCCCATTTGTTCTGCCATGTCACGCTGTCAGTCCCTATTATCTCTACATGAAGGGAGATCTGTACTGTAACTATCTATCTCACTATCTATATTGTATCCATCCCAATTCATGATCACAGACTCGTTGTCTCTCAGTGCTGTGATCTACATTCCCCTTAATGATCAGTCTTCAGTGCTGGAGTCCAACCAGAGTGGCTTGGAAAGGTTCAACATGGATGGGAGTCAGAGTGTGTCATGATGCAGGCTGAAAAGAAGATGACAAAGTCATCTGTGTAAGGGACAAGTGCGGAGGGCAATAATAATGATACGGGGCAAGATTGAAATAGCAAATATGGAGACAGTGTGTGTTTTTTAGATGCGGAGAGGAGCTGGGAAAAAGCTCCCCTCTAGGCTGTACACCCTGTGGACAATCCCATCGTTATTTCAGATTGCAGGTGCGCGTGTGCTTTATACGTGTGTGTGTGTGCCAGTGTATTACTGAGCCATTCCCCAGCCTGTAAGCAGATTAAAGAAAGGTGAGTTCAGCAGAAAACTTTATACGTTGCACAGTGGAGTAGAGGAGCTACAACCTCACAGCCAAAGCCAGGCACACACTTACAAACAGCCTGCCTGTCGCACAACATGAGGAGCACTCACTATCAGCCATTAAAAACACACGACACAAATGACTACGCAGCACCTGCATTCCTCATATCTTGCACCAGCAATCATACACAAAGTCCTTTGCACAACTACACAAATGGATGACAAGTTAAAAGAAAATATACTAAGTGTCATAGTCATAGGGAAGCCCTGAGAGGCAGGTGAGGGGGAAAAAAATGTTGATCCATTCTGTTTTTTCTCCTGTGTTGAATATTCGATTGTGGTGCTTGTAGTTTCTGATATACAGATGTTTTATCAAACTTTATTAGTCAGTATATATTATCAGTTCTGGCACATGGAGGCTATAGTTTTTTCCCCCTAATTTTAGTGAACTATAAATGAAAAAAAGACATGGATGAATTTTTGTTTGTTTTGGTAATACTTATTTTGGCCACTAGAGGCTGAATTAAATCACTTCATTTTCTGTTCTAAAAATAGTAAAAAGCATTTGTTGTCTTCTCAGGGGTGAGTTTTTAAATTTTCCATGCACCCTCAACACAAGCTACATATTTTTGTATAAACGTGGGTCAGTGGTGCACTTACTCACAGCCTGAGTGATTCAGTCTTGTGAAATAGATCACGAGATTTCTTTTTTGCTTTCAGAGATTCATATAGTGAGGGAACTGGCTACCAAAAGCCCTTAAGTGCAAGTATGTATTATTTTTCATCCTTGCTGTATTTTTGACATTTCTTTTAAAATGTCACTTCCTTTCAGGTTAGATTAAAACAGGATTAAAAACAAAGCACTTAGCATTTCAAAACTACTCCACAGTAAATAAAACACAGTAAATTCTGTATGATGATTCATCTGCGAGGCAATACTACATTGCCAGTGATTTTGTCTGCATTTAAATTATATGGTATGAAATTGCCATGCTTGCTGTTTAACTCCCTTAATCACTGCTGTTTCCCCTCTGTGTTCCTCTGCCTTCACTCAGACTCGCTGGCTGGGGGCCGAACATCCTGAGTGCTCCGAACGGTTTTACATCAGCAGACTTGTCACCATGGCAACAAAGCCCGTGGCCTGGCAGGAACAGGGTCCTGTCAACTCACCAGACGAGTGGGTCAATGAGTTCTGGGCGCAAGGTGAAGTGGGTGCAACAGCAAGCCAAAACTCCCCTCTGCGGGACAAAAAGGCTCCCAGGGCAGAACCCGAAGAGGACATAGACGACACGCTGGAAGAGAACCAAACACTTTTAAGATCAGAGACTGCTCGCGTTACCAAATCGGAGGATCGGGAATCGAAAAGAATTAATCCGTGCCCCCTTGGGGAGACAGAAAGCACAGTGACAGAATTAGATCAAGTTGCCCAACTATCAGAACAAGCTCAAGAGGAGAAGTCTGTTGATCCATGTGAGGCTGCTTCTCCATGTTCTCCTTCCCTCACTGCTTCATCAAAACGAGAATGCTTTGAGAAAGAGAGCTTTTCCAGCCTAGAGGGCGAGGTGGCCGACTGGATCAGTGATGCTGAGATCATGTCAGACCCAACAGAAGACCTTAAATCCCCTGAAAGCCAGAATAGTCAAGACTGGCCACCTCCTTGCCCTGAGCCAGCGGATATAGAAGAAGATTCATCATCTGGGGAGATGAGGGGAGATAATACGACAACAGAGGAGGATGACGTACAGCTCCACGTCTTACCAGATGGTTTTGACAACAGTGAAGCTGAATGTAATTTGTCAAAGGCTGCAGCTGTTGGAATAAATTCAGCCGCTCATCATTCTGCCTCTGACAGAAGCAGCTCTGGTGATGTATATACTGTGAGCTCGCCTCCTTTTGCTGATGAAAGTGAAGAAGAAGAGGAAGTAAGCATTGATATTATGTCCTGTCAGCAGTCATGGACTACACTAGACATCGGAGGCAAGCCTTTCTCATATTCAGACAATATTTCCACTGACCAAAACCCAATCTCAAATTTGCCTGCAGTTCCCTTAACCAAACAGCAGAAGGAGCTGTTGTCCCGGAGCCAAATTGAACATGCCCCCAGGGGAGTGAACCAGGAAGCTGCACAACAGGTGCTCGGCCAGAGTTCTTCACCTTTGTCAACCGTTGCCATAGAGCTGTCCAATCAGGGTGGGGCGGCTTCTCAAGGCTTTGGTGTTGTAGCTGTGAGAGAAAGGCACAGCAGGGCGGGGGAGAGGACAGAGAGAGAGGGCGAGCAAACAGGTGGAGAGGCAGGGCAGAAAGACACTGGACTTGAAAGGAACAAGACGGTTGTGCAGCAGCAAGGAAGAGAGCTGTTAAAGTTTCCAAAAACTGTTCAAACACAACAGCTTAAGACAGAAAAACACATTTTTGTGTCTTCTAAACACACCAGGATGGAGAGTGACTCGTGTGATGACAGCCAAAGTGACAGTGGAGTTTCAGCGGACTTCTCCCCATGCGGCACTATGGAAGGCAGCACTACCACCTCCACAGCAGCTGTACTTAAAGAGACCCCCATCGAGAGGGAGATCCGACGGGCTGTAGAGCGGGAACACAGCCTGAGAAGGTCCAGAGGGCTTCCAAATCTACCCACTTCTCCAGAATATGTGGAGATCCCTTTAAGGAAAACCGTTCTCTGCCAGCCAGTGACTGAGAGGAATCAAGGCAAAGACAGGCAGTTTGCAGGCAAAAAGATGCAGCATGAGATCCACAAGGAGGCCCGAAGGGAACAGGATCTGGTCAAGCTTGGCAAGGTTCCAGGTTTCTATGACAAAGGCACGGTGCGCCAAGTGAAAGAGAGGAAACAGCTTTTTGAGGCTTTTCAGACACCCAATGACTCAACTCCGACTGTGTCAGTCAGGGGTAAGGACACATCCTGGTCCTCTATCAGTGACATTTCAACCCTGGAGAACCAGGAGGACTCTTCATCACAGGCTTCCACCATAGGAGGATCATGTGTTGACAGGACTCCCACACAGAGCACAAGTTTAGCCACAGTAGACAGGATTCCCAGAGGATCAAGCCCCTCTGAGGGGATACCTTGTCAGATCGTCATCCTAGAGAACAACCTGAGTGTCCCAGCACAGAAGCTCTACCACTCCAAACCAGAGGCACAGTCCGTCACTGTCGTGGACTCTGGATGTCATAAAAATTCATCATCCAGGAAAGAAGGACACGGGGGGAGTAAATTAAGGAGGCAGGAGACAGAAGAGGATGTGGCACCCAAGCAGAACCCTTTTTTCAAGCTGCGCCCCTCAACAAATGTAGTTAAAGTGGAGAGGGATATCTGGGAGGCTCAAGAGAGGGAGAAGGAGCTCCACAGACAGAGGCTCAGTCTATATGGGAGCACAGAGGGTGCAAGAGAAGTAGGAAGGCCAGTCAGTACAGAAGGAAAGTTGTCTTCTTCTTCGCTGAATGGACTGGCTGGTTCTGACTTCCCCGGCTCATCATCCAGAGTGGGAATTAGACCCACAGCAGGTGAGTGTTAGTCTACAGAGCCAGAAATGTGTGTATGATTGATTCTGCTCGCGCCAACAAGCCCACACAGACAATGTGTTTGTGTGTGTGGGTATAATTTTTTTTATATCTGTGGTGAGATGATGAAAACCCCCTGAAACAGCCCAGTGAGCACATTATTTCATTTTTCTCATGGTCAGTGGAAAACCTCAAAACACCTCTCCAAATCAGTGTTAGCTGTTATGAGCAATAATTTTGCACCGGAGACCATAAGCTGGCCGACAAGAAAATAAAATTCTGTAACTCCACAATAAATAAAGCATCTAGTTTGTCATCTTAATTGCAAAAGCCAAGCTAAGGGAAAAGTCCTGAGTCATATCTCGACACTTTATTGTGTCAGCAAGAATGGGACGCGTTGGAAGAGTCCAATTTCTGGATGAAGCATTCAAAAAGTGCCTACAACTTGTTTTTTTGTCGTTGTTTTTTTTTCTTTTTTACTTCTTATGATGATATATAGTTAGTGTAGAGACTTATAACAACAAGAGCAAATGTATAATACAGTTCTGCCAATACAGCCAGCTGAGAGGACAAGTTATCAACTTACATCTCTGTGTGATTTCAACTTTGCGCTCCAATATTTTAAGATTTATATACATACCTGAATACTACATGTTGTGTTGGCTCCTACCTCATTTTCTTCCTAAAATCACACATCAAGGAAATATTTTTAACAATTTCATATTTTTCCTGCAGTGTATCCCTATATCAATATGTTAAAATTATATAGCTAAGGTTTATTGCTAATGGAGAGAAATACAGATTTGCAGGCAGGTCAGTTTTGTTGACCTTTGACATTTACATCTCCATAAAGGTTTTACCCCTTTGCACTCATTTGTTCTAATGGAGAAATGGCTACATCATGAAATAGAAAGCTAACAATGTGCTAACTGGTTAGCAGACAAACGTAATAGCCAAAGGTATTACATAAACAGTTAAAATAGCTTAATAATGGATATTTTTTGAAACATGTATAGCTTAAACTTCTGAATTAGAAGTTAAAATGGTTAGCTAAAAGTATTAGATACAGTAGCATTAGCCTAAACATTGGATACATGTTTGGATTAAAGTAATGGATACTTTTTAAAACAGGTATAGGTATAGTGATCTTATATGAGTGAAGAACAAACAAGTTAACTGATAGGTGGTTTGAACAGATCCATAATCCGTCGTGACTGATTCAAAACGCTTAAACTCTAAGTGTAGCACAAATGCAAACTTTAGCAAAGTGAACAAAAAAAATAGACAGTCAAATCTATTGGAACAAAAGATAATTAATACTGTTATGTAATGTCCAGTGAAGCAAACAAACCATTTGGAACATGATGGGTGGTGAGGGTGAGAGGGGCGCTCGAGTTCATCCTGCAGGGCTGCAGGGCATCAGACCACAGACTATTGTAGGGTATCTTTGTGTTGTGTTGGCAGGAAGAATAGAATAGATTTCTTTATTGTCCACTCATGTGAAGACTTGACCTGTGTTTGGCTACACCAACATGCATCCACTTAAAAACTTATTCTGCCATGGGTCAGAATATGCCATGACGCAAAGCAAATAAATAAGTTGGCCAGAAGTGCTGCAAAATGAGCAATTAATACATTTGTTAAATATTTTCTGTGGCTTTATGCGAATGAAAGTGTCAGCAGTTAATTGTGTGACAAACCTATCAGAGTGTCATATTACAGGGCCTGAATGACCATGGGTGAGTCAGTGTAAGGAAATGAGCGATCATGCATTGTTTTATGGACAATGGGTTATGCAACCTTTTTCATATTCCTTCATTTATTTATTTCCCTCTGTATCCCTCTCCTCTCATTCCACTCTGCTGCTTCCACATGCTGACTCTAATTTGATTCAAGGAGGCTTTATTTGCTCCTAGTGTTGAGCACAAACAAAATCACAGAAGCACCTTTGCCTCATTGCTGCCTTGTTCTCTTTCACTCTCTCCTCACCCACTTTTTTTTTCTGTGTCTTGCAGCACGCCAGTCAGTTGGCAAGTTGGGCATGTGGCCCCCAGCCCAGGCTGAGGAGGAGAAGAATAACCCGCCAGAGGTGAGTCAGCAGTGCCAGTCATTCTGCTGAAATCAAGTTCAAACATTACCATGTCCTCTAAATGACTTCTGGCTATGACTTTCTTAAAATTTAATCATGTGGAAAAACACCAGGCCTCACAGTGACATTTATTAAGTACTTTTTGCTTCATAAAAAGAACACACCAACCCTATCTACAGTATGTGGAGCACTTAGTATAGACATGGAAATGTAGGCAAATCAACTTCCTGAGTCTCCCTCGAATGCAGTGAAAAGGATATCGGCTTCCACAAGCTTCTTCACCTGAGAGTTGATACACTGAATTGCAATGTTGCTTTGGGGGCTCAGTTGTTCTCTGACCTGCGTGAATATGAACGCATGTTTAAAACTGCACTGGATTGTACAGGGTCCAATGAATAAAGACTCATGGGAGGATGTCAGCATCTCTTCTGCACCAAATATGGGCCACAAACATCTGATAACATACTGAACACACAGTAAGGAGCTTATCTTTATAGATAAGAGAAGAAGGCAAACAGCCCTGAGACAGAGAGGGAGGAAGGGATAGTGTGTGTGTGTGTGTGTGTGTGTGCTGGATGT